>SKCR01038095.1:0-90239 GCA_019454045.1 Zanthoxylum bungeanum
CTCAAACCTATTTCAAAACAAGTTAATTTTTGTTTATTTCATTTTAAATTATTTAATTTGTAAATTCTCCATAAAACTGACTAAAATGGATCTTCATATGCTCAGTTAGCAGATATTATCAACATACATAGTAACATACGGACATAAGCTAAAATTGAAAATTTTGTAATATTTAGTGCTCTAGTTTAATTGGAGGAAGCATCTCAAAAAAGTGATGGAGTAAAAAAAAATCAAAAAAAAAAACATCTAAGATCCGAGTTATTAAATCTATAAGGGTGTTTTAACACCTAGTGCCCTAAAACCAACTGGTTTGGGAGTCACTGGCCCAAAGCTCGCTACATGGATCAAAGATGCTGCAAAAATATCTGAAGTCTGAGTAATTAAGTCCATAGGGGTGTCTTAACACCTGGTGCCCTAAAGCCAACTGGTTTGGGAGCCACCGACCCAACACTCGCTACATAGATGGAAGATATTGTATATAAATAAAAAAAAATCAAAGAAAAAAATCAGAAAAATCAGAAAATTTATTCCATTGCTGCAAAAAGATGTGAATTCTGATAAAACGTTAGGACAAAAATATTACTCTCTTATCAACTACACTTGTGACTGTTGTGGGCAAAAATGAGTTGTTTAATATTTTGTTGGCTGTGTATATGGAGAATGGTAAATATAATCGGAGAATTTACATATTCAGTAATTTAGATAGAAAGAAAACAACTAATAACTTGGAGTAGAAGTTTCACCTGATTAGTCACTAACTTCTTTATTCTCTTTTTCTCTTGTCTTTTTGCTTTTGTGTGCATTAGTTTCACTACCTTTTTACTTTTGTAAAATGTTTGTGGGTATCATTGCTGTAAACCCTCACGAGACTACAACTCGTCCACTAGGGACACCTAGGGGTTTAAACGCTTCTTGCATACGCTAAATGCAACCGTGATCCCTACGAAATTGGATTAGTTAAATTTTATTATGTTATTTTATTTTATGTTTTGCTCGAGGACTAGCAAAATGTTAGGTTTAGGGGTGTGATGAGTGATAAATCTATCACTATTTCCCACTCATTTAACCTAATATTTTGTATAGTTTCTTGAGTTTTGTGAATATTTTCGATGTGTTGTGTGTTATTTTGTAGATAAATAAAGTTTCAAGACACTCTGGAGGAGATTTGGGCCAAAACAGTGAAAATTGTATGAAAAATGCATTTTGGTAATTTTCTGCATCGCGACGCCAAGACCTTCAGCGTCGCGACGCCTAACATGCACCGAATAGTGCTAACGTGCGCCGGGTCCACAAATCAGAATCTGAGAAAATTTGACTTTGCTAACGTGCGCCGTGCCACGTGTCACCATCACAGCCGATCTGCTAACATGCGCCTTGCCACGTGTCATCATCCTACGGTGCCGTCGTCATCGCCATGTGTCGCCATGTGTCACTCCACGTGTCTGCCACATCATCGTCCACATCACCAGTTGACCAAGTCAAACTGCCACGTCATCATCAACCAATCACAGCGTGCCACGTGTCGCAATTCTATTGTGCCGACAGTCAAATTACCATGTGCCGCCACATCAGCATCAATTATTGACTGACTTATCCTTATTTGACACGTGGCAGATAAGAATCTGAACCGACCAATTAGAAGCCGCCACATGTCACAATAATTGAGCTCCAACCACCTTGCCATGTGTCACCATATCACCTTATCCAGAATCTCCACGTGTCATCACCTCAGCATGCCACGTCTAAAAGAAGCTGGCGTAGCGACGCCAAAGGCCTTGGCGTCGCGACGCCCAGAGCCTACCGAGGCCTATAAATTCAGCTCGATGTTTCAGTTTCAAATGTACCATTCTCTCTCACTTCTTTGATATAAAGAGGGAGTTTCTCTCTCTAGTTTCTTTTAGTTTTTAGTTTTTTTAGTTTTGTAAATAACTTTAATTACGTTTTGTAATAATAGTAATTTACTTTCTTACTTTTTACAGTTTTTACTATTCACCATGAGGAGGTAACTTCCTCAGCTAGGGTGAAAGGTAATTCTTTTACTGTTACTATTTAGATTAATCTCCCTTAAAAATATTATATTCATTATTTAAAATATTGAATTAAAAAGGATACCGCCAGATTGGTTGGTTGGTAATTTATTTTAATCTGGTTTAAACCTGACTAATCAAGGATACCGCCAGATTGGTTGGTTGGTAATTAAATTTTCTTACCGCCTATATGGCAGGTTTATTTTGGTTCCGCCTTTATGGCTGGTTGGACTTAATTTGACTTAATCAGGTTACCGCCTATATGGCTAGTTGGTAAAATAATCACAAGTGAATATATTATATTAAGGGAGATATCTAAATAGTAAATAATAAAAGATGATCCTTTTACCTTAGCATTTTATTTTATTTTACTTTTCAGCTTTTACTTTATGTCTTTTACTTTTCAGCATTTTTACTTTATATCTTTTACTTTTAAGTTTTTATTAGCTCTAGTTATGTGTTAGTTATCTGGGGTTGTGATGACTTTTAATATCACCGGTTTATAATGGGTTATTTTATAGTTTGGATAATTTAATGGTTTACTTATTAAGTCTTAAGCTTAATGCTTCTTGTTGTCTGATCACCAATAAGATTGATGTGGTAAATCTAAAATGAACTAGACATAGGGATTTTAGGTTTCAGCCTTAGACTTAATAGCTCACGATCTTCCTTGAAGATAGATAACCCTTTAATAGATTTCCTTACAGGATAGACATATACCTGTCGGGCGGGGGTAGCCATAATTGGAACTTAAACATAATGAATCCAGATAATTTGGTTGACATAGACATATGGTTTAATTGGGTTAAACTGGGTATTTGCGTCTGACCATCGACATAGGCTTTTGCATAATTTAGTGTTCCAGGTTAGTAAACCGATTTATTACACAAATATGAAATAACCACTTCATCTTTTAAATGATATTAGAATGATTCACAACCCTAGGTCTTTGTGCCTTTTGTTATTTTCCTTAGTATTTTCTTTTGTCTTTTTATTTATTTATTTATTTAATAAATCTACAATCAACCAAATCAATCAAGCAATCATTCTCTTCTCCTTCAATTAGATATTTGTAAATAAATAGATTCAACAATTAATAACAACAGTAGGAATTAAGTCATCGTGGATCGATATTTTTATACTACTTGAACGATACGTGCGCTTGCGTTATACGTGTGTGTTTACGCCGGTCACCGACCTATTTTATCCCTCTAACTCGAGAATCTTTTCTCTCTTTTTACAAATTATGAAATTGCTCAAAGTTGATCATCCCAGAAAAACTGACGGGAAGTCGTTGTCCAAGCCATCCGAAGACCTCTCTATCTGAGTTTTTAATCCCTTTATATAGTGCGTCTGAATCCACTGGTCCACCGCCTATGACATCAGCTCATGTCACTTACCATCATTGCAGTAGAAACTCTCCTCAACTACCCATAAATTGACAAATCAGAACACTTCCTTTTTCTGTCATTGCACCGGCCTATGGCGACTCTGCTGTGCCACCTCCATGTCACTGCACCGGCCTATGATGGTTGGCAGAAGCTACTTTCAATGAGAACTGTTGCTTTTCTCATAATCATCACGTATCTCTAAAAGCTTATTTTTCCAAATAGGGCATATGTCATCCGTACATGAGCGTATGATGCTGCTATCCTGACCTCAGTCCCTGGTTGGTATGGCGAAGGGAATGGTGCTAAGTCACTTCTTTTGTCCTCGGGCCGGTGTGCCGAGACTCACGGTGCTTGGTCTGACTTCCTCTCATTTCCTCAACCGGGTCTGATCTACTGAGTCCATTATGATTTCAGAGGCTGACATTAGGCTTTGAATATCGAGTCCGATATCGAGGTTGCTCTACGTGTCTGAAACAAAGTCTGCTTCCAGAGTCTGAAATCGAGGGTCTGACGCTGGGTCTGCTCTCAGTCTGATGCTGCTCACAAGTTCATGTTCTGTCGAATCTGATCCTTCTCACCAGGTCGGTATGCCTCTGTGCCTCGGGCTCGGGCCCTTTTGCCTGATCTCTCTTCCTCACGAGGACTTGAACCATCTATTAAGTGCAAACCCCATCTTCGTAAGTGGAAACCTCTTTCTTGTCCTTTCTCGAGATTCTGACTTCTTGGGGTGAAAAACCACCATCAACACGTACTATAACTCTTTTTACTATTTTATTCCTGAAACAACATTATAAATCCTCTGAATTAATAAATAAAACAAAAATTAAATTAAATTTATTTCCATATTTTATTTTTATTTATCTCGATTGGTTTTTATGTCAATAAATTTTTTACTTTTCTGAAAATCAGGCCGTAACATGGGTAATAGCTCAAACAATAATAGTAGGAAAGGGGAGGTTTCCCCACCCAAAAAAAAAAAATAACGAATTCTTCGAAGGTGTAATTCCTTATTAAGGCAATTTTGTTCAAGAGAGACCAAGTTATATATGTGCATATATAAAAAAATCTACTATATAACGAAGGTAACACTTCATCTGTGTAACAAACTAATAATTCATTGTCACACATGATAAAATATTAAAAAATAATATTAAGTCATTAATGTAATTTACTAATTTGTTGGTGATATATATATATATATATATATATATCTATATATATATATATATATATATATATAATGGAAATTATCATTCTCCCAATTGAAATTTGGTGAAAGTTGAGTCAAATCCGAATTCTTTTTAAATATATCAATTTACATCCGAAACTATTAATTGTATATCAATTTTGACAGGACATTTATCATTTCCACTGAAATTTTAGGGATATTACCATTCTTCTACTATTGATTTGTGAAAATTGGTATACTTTAGAAACTTCGAGTAGAAAATTGATAAATTTTTTTTATCTTTATTTTTTATTTTTGTGTATTTTCACCAAAGTTCGGAAGAAAAAAATGATAATTTTCCAAGTTTTTAGTGGTTTTATTTGAAGGAGAACTTTTCAACATGAAAGGCTGAATAGGAAAGCACTTTGAAATTATAGAGATATCAATCTCATAAAAACTTATATTTAACTGACAGAGAGAGTGGGCATTCCACACGAAAGGAAACTTCTATTTTATTGAGAATGTGTGTTTTCCACACGAAACGCCTGTAATTTATTGTTTCTCATCATCGAAATAGAAGGAAAAATAATATAAAACTAACATCAATTGACTACTCTCATTAAATGGAAAATGCACTATCATTATATTATTAATAATTATCTAAATGGAATGCGCAGTCCACACGAAAGGCACTGGCTTCTCTAAATTAAGTCATTATTTATTATGAACATGAGACTCCACTACTATAATGTATTCTCTATTATTTTGGCTACCTTGTGGAGACAATGCTTAGAATATAAATTTTGAGGCCACGCATTTCTTAGTTTTAAATATAATTTGAATCTTATCTTGTTGATAATCAAAACTTACAAAAGTTAAATGGTGTCGGAAGGAACGCCGAAAGTAACATCACTAAATCAAGTCATGTGATACGATATAGATGAGACTCATCATGGATGAAAGAAGCCACGAGAATCGCCCAATCGACCTGGCAATCAAATCGCCCAACTAGCCAAACAACAATCATACCAAGGAGCAATTACGTAAATGTGATCTAACGGTTGAAGAAATTGGGACACGTTTTCAGCCGTTATCATAGGTGACAAGTCATAATAAGGAGCACGAACCAACAATTACCGCAAGTTTAAGGTATGACTATAGCAGTTATCATAGGTGGCAGATGAAGAAACAAAGAGTTACAAAATATGGGAAACAACAGCCCAAGCAGTTATCTTCACTACTATATAAGCTCAAAGTCAAGTTTAAGAAAAACAAGAAGAAATCAAAAAGACTCACAAGAGCAAATGTAATTTTTTTAGGTAACGAATTAGAATTGTGTGTTTGCGCCCTTTGGAGATATTTTTCAAATGAATTAAACACTAATTTTTGGACTTTGTTCCAAGAGGTTTGAACATTACACACTCTTTTTCAGTAAATCTAATTTGTTTTTTATAATTTTTGGTAACCGCAGTGGGAGAATCGGTGAAATGAATTGAGATGTCTCCAAAAAAGAATACTCAAATGGGATCAAGTACAGAGGAAAGAGATTGGAACAAACCAACTAAAATCGCGTCCTTGATGTAGTGGAACAATTTTAGGGCTTGGACGAAGGATAGGATGATCAGCGTTGCAACGTGTTTGGGCAATTGAGTTTTAATAAGAAGGGGAACAACCGAGAAGGTTTGCGTGTTCCTTGTCAAAATAGTTTAAATGGATGAGAAAATTAGAGGAAATGTATGAAGCAAGACCCCAACCAAATAGAACGCTAAGTGTATGGTAGCCAGGAACATTTGAGATTTTATGGAGAACATTGAAACTTCATCGAAAAGTTTAGAACTTTCTGACCATAATTACACATGTCCAACGTATGTCATTCGTATAACAAAAAAAACGGGTGGATTATTCTCATTGACGGGATGACAATAACACAGTTGAGAAGGCACCAAAGAAATTATGGGGGAATGATACGCCAGAGGTATGGAGCGACCCACCCTAATGACTCATAAGAGTCACGTGTTACTATGGATGAAGATGACAACAAGACAGTTGGGAAGAAGCCTGAGGACATCTTTATGAAAACTAAGACAACTCTAGAATGTAATGAACATGCAAGATTTAATCGTCGGGATAAAGATGAAGCATGAGATGATGGACAGCCCCTATCATCATCCAGTTTGGTAGCATGCCACCAATCGTGGCTTACCATTATGAGTTACTAGAACAATTTGAGAGGAAAGGAAGCAAAGATGAAAATATCGAAGAGGATGTCTACAGTACCGAAGAGCTAGAAATGACAGCCTTTACCTTAGAAGAAATAGAAGAACCACAAGAGGACGAGATGGATGAAGTTTAAGAAGAGATCGACTTGCGTTTCAAAGCACGTAGGAGGAAAATATCCCACAACCGACTATTCAAAGAGCTATACGAGGTAGGAAATTCGGTCGTTAGGACTCTGGGAGAAGATTCTGAGCGTTTTCAATACTACGTATTGTATGAAAAATTGAAGTTAAAATGAAGCATCCATATTTAGAAAAGAGGGTGGCATCGGCCGACAATACGGATATTAGAGCATCAACCAGTAACGTACTACCATCTTTGGATTGGGAGTCAAATGAACCCAAGCTAGAGACAAGATGTTTTAAATATTCAAGTTTAGGGCACCAAGAAAAAGATGATAGCAAGGGTAAGCAAAAAATAGGGATAGAGTCAGCAAATAATGTGATATTTTAAAAGCCTTCGCAACAAATGACAAAACACTTCAGGCCATTGTACGTAAAAGCAACAATAAACGAAGTACATGTAGCTAAAGTACTAATCGACAACTGAGCGACTATCAATGACATTCTAGTAAGAATGCTGAAGACGTTTGCAAAGTCAGAAGTTGATCTTATTCCAACAGAAGTTGTACTCACGAACTTTAATGGAGAAGCCACAATGGTAAAAAGAGTTGTGCATTTGGACATAAAGGTGGGAAGCACAACGAGACCAATAATTTTCTTTGTCAAAGAAGGGCCAACCAGCTACAATGTGCTTCTAGGCCAAGATTGGATTCATGGAAGTAGGTGCATATTTTCATCCCTTCATCAGTTCTTGGTATTCTGGAATCAAAAGGACGAATTATAGATGGTACATACAGACAGTCGACCATTCGCAACAAAAATGAATTATGTGGAAATATTTCTTGTATGAAGGCAACCATGGACTAGTCAGAATGGTGAACGAATGAGAAGATGCAACCGTAGTAGTGCAGAATGATGAGTTGTGTTCTATTGAACTCTTAATAGACTTATTCACACGAATGAGGCCAAATATAGTGCCCTTCGAAGAGCCAGTCATTGGCCAAAAATCCAATAAAGCAAGTGATGGAAATAAAGAAATTTGAGGAACTTGACACGCTCAAGGCAATAAAATTCAAATTTATTGCTTATCATCAAGAGAAAGAATCATAACTTTGCACACTGACCATAATTTCGGTCTTGAGAGAGAAACTGGTGGGGCATCATTTGTAGCACCAATTGAAAGAATACGCTTGTGAGATTGACTGTCTCAAAGAAAGAGAATACTAAGAGAGTTTGGGGGTAAACTAGATGAACATCAGAAGATATACTTCGCAAAAGTATAAGACTCATTGGAGGAAATCAACCTTGAAAAATAAAGATAAGCTCATCCTATATACATTAGTCAAAAGCTAAATACAGAGGTATGTAAGAAACTCTTTTATATTTTAAAAGAGTATCGAGATTGTTTCGCATGGAAATATGATGAAATGCCCAGCTTAGACAGAGTTCTAGTAGAACATAGACTACTTATCAAGCCAAAATTATAAACCTCATAAACAATCACTAATGAAATTTGCTCCTAATATTTTACCTAGGATCAAAAAAGAAATTGAACAATGAGAAGTTTATTAGAACGGCCAGGTATGTCTAATGGTTGTCCAACATATTCCCAGTTATGAAAAATAATGGCAAGCTAAAAATATATATCGATTTTAGGAATCTAAATTTGCAACACATAAGGATGAAATTTTGGAGTTGGTGCTTGGACGCCAATCCGAATAATGTATTGTACATTATATTTTATTATATTAATAAAATAACTATATTTTCATTTCATCCCTTGTTAATGGTAATTATTATATCATAATACATATTAGATTGATATATAATTTTGCTGAGAATGACATCGACCTTAAAATAGTCATGTAGTAATACTAGACATTGAGTGGTCCTACATTGAGATAATATCACTATTATAAATTATTCATAAAGTAAATATTCCTAGTCATTGGTTTTGGAATACTATCGAATTCCTATAACCTAGAAGACCAACACATGTCGTATATTGGAACTGGAGTTCTAATGGTTTAACTCGATGTACCATGAGCACTGGAAGCTCGTATAGATATGTGGGTATTCATTGGAGCGAATACTGAATGACTCACATGTGACTTCTAATAGTTGGAAATACACACCACTGATAGTAGGTATCTCCTCGAGTTAAGTAGCATATGTGATAATTTGACTATAAGATAGCATTGATTTTATATGTGATCCTCCACACTTTGATGTCATAAATGTCAGAGACCTTTCATAGTCTGATCGCTAGATGTTCGTTAGGTGTGGACCGATGCACTCGTTAATCAAGTGTGTACCATAAGGAGTTTAGGTATCCATGTGAGTAAGTCATGATTCTTAAGACTTTTGCCAAAGTCGATCACCTAGGGTTGATCGTATATATCAGAAATGATAATTTGATTACTTGTAAAGAATCGTAGACAGATCGTCAATATGAGATGTGCGCCTCGGAAATTTCACGGTGTAATTTATGTTTCCTAAGTAAAACTTGGATAACATATGATGGATGGATTGTTAAACATATGTAATGACATCGACTTGTATAGTTCAGAAAGGTCATTCATGTTCTTCACAAATTCAAAGGTGGCCGAATTGTGTACATATAAGCTATGATTATATGACGAACGTGTCTGGACTTACAGAGTCACATAATATGAAGTGCACTCGTTGAGCACTTGGGTAGCCGATAATGTTTGATAATAAATAATATTTGATATTATAATTATTAATTAAAATAATAAAGTATTATTGGATAATATTAATTATTTACTTTGACCCATTTGGATTAATTTGATTAATCCAAAATCACACAAGGGCTTTCATGTAATTTCATAAATATCTCTACCATTGGAGGATATTTTGGTAATTATAAAATATGTAATAATATGTGTATTTGACTTGATTTAATTGGATTAAATGAAAGTGGTAGACAATGAATTAATCAATTGGTTAAACTTTATCTAGATTTAATTGGATTAAATAAAAGTGGTAGACAAATATGATTACTCACACCTAATTTATTTGGACAAATTGGATTAAGCCTACCTAAAGTTGATTAAAAAATTTTTAATTAAAAATTACATTAGCTTCACTATAAAAGGCAAACTTGAGCAAGTTTTTAAGCAAGCAAGCATTAAGGCAAAACAGAAGAAAAAAATTAGCCTAAAGAAGTATTTATAGAAGCTTTGGAAGTTCTCTATATTTTTCAACAAGGAGGAGACGATTAGATCTTTGGTTCAAGCTATGTTTTTGTATTTGATACATAATAATATATCTTGAAGTTGAAATTAGGCTAATAAATATGTGTATGGATGTTTTGGAAGCACAAACACAATATGTTTGTAATTGGGTCAAATATGTTCATGTTGGACATGTAACATAGAGTTTAGAACTCTAGATGATAGCCTGAAGCTAGATGATAGCTTGAAGCTATGACTACCATTCTAGAAACACTTGACCACATTTGAGTGACCTAGAATTATGCATGAGTTACTTCATTGTAGGATTCTAATTTGGTTTTGGATTCAAAATTTACACATTTGCACATGTAGAATAAATTTATATATTTGTAAAAATATTTGATATTTTGAAAAAAATGATTTTATTCTATAACATGTGTTGATGTTGGTTTTGATGTTAAAAATTAAATTTTGGGTGTTTGAAAGTGTTTAAGGAATGTTGGAAATAAATTGGGTTTAAAACCTTATACCATAAGCTCTCTGTTTTCAGAGAGCTGATGAAATGAAAAAGGTGCGGCAGTACGCATTTAGCGCACATCGCGGGCACTGTAGTATATAGTGCGCGCGTACTGATAAGTGTGGTTTATACCCACTTATTCCTACATTCTTAACTTATTATTTTGTTATGTTTCGAGTTATTTAATGTATTTTTAGTTTCTTTTATGTCCTAATTGTAGGAAGCATTAAAACATCAATAATGGAGTAAATACGAGTGTTTTGGGAACATACGGATGCATTGGACACGTACGAGAGTATAGGAAACAGTGCACAGCACCAGTGAGAAAACTATAATTGGCGTCGCGGCGCCTGCAAGATTAATTGTCCCAGCCAAAAGGCTGAGAATAGGGCGCCACAGCGCCATGCCCAGGCGCCGCAGCGCCCTCAGCAGATGGCATCCCTTATGAATTCCAGAGGCTTTGGCGCCGCAGTACCCATGTCCAGGCACGGCGGCGCTGCAGGAATAAATAAAGGCCTTACGTTCTAGAAACATAAAATTAGGGTTTTTAAGATACCCAATAACACCAAGGCTCTATTATAAATAGATTAATTCGTCCACAACTCAAAAAGGGAGGCTAATACACAAAAAAAAAAAATAGAAACACATATTTATAGAGATCCAATGAGGAGGATTGAAGAGCAACAAGAGGAGACGAAGGCAGTGATGTCCGAAGAGGAAGAGATTCAATTCAGGTTTTATCATCTTATTTCTTTCTTATAACTCTAATGATTTCCATTAGATTTATGACTTGTTTATCATTGTTTTTTTATCTTTTGTCATCACTAAACTCTTTAATTCTGGAGAATGATATAACTGATGCTTGAACCCTGTATTATTTGCTAATTTTGTTATGAAGTTTTATTGATTTATTTATATTCTTTTGAGTTAATGCTTTGTGTTTGCTGGCAACAAATATGATGATATATGTTTGAAATCTATCACTTGAGAGAGGGGATTTTGAATGGATCTAGAGAATATAACCTAGGATTTTATAGAGTTCGAGAGAATCTGTAGTTCCTTTGAAGTTGTTAATATAGAATCACAAAACGTAATGAGTTGTTAACTATTGGATTTTTATAGAGATATCGAAGTCTGTAGTTGATGATATTTTCACTCGGCACACAAGAGAGAGTGGATATTTTAGGAGTCTTTACTTATAAACAGTAAAACTGAATATGGATTAATTGACATGACAAATACATAGGCGACATCTAGGTGAAATAAGGATCTAGAATCTCTATCGTATTTGTTCCTCATATCAAATGATTTTTATATTTATTTATTTATTAAAATCTTTATTAATTATCATCTAAATAAAGTTAGGATTATCAATTGTAGTACTTAGTGCGAGTTAACGCAATCCCTGTGGGTTCAACACTCTAAACTCATTTATACTAAAACTTGACACCGTACACTTGCGGTACGATATAAAATATCACAACAAGTTTTTGGCGCTGTTGCTGGGGATTGTTTGTTTAATTCATATTAATACTACTACCAAGTAATCTTAGTTTTAATTTAGATTTAGATTTAGATTTAGATTTTTTATTTGTTTTTATTTTTATTATTATATAGTGTTTTCTTTCGTGCAAGGAGAGTTGGAAAAGAAGCAATGGAAAATCCCATTGATGCACTGATCGCTCAAGTATCATCCCTCAAGACTCATCTAGCAGTATTAACAAATCAAATGAGCCAACCGTTTATTGGAGCTGCTTCTGCTAATGGAATGCTCTTACCCAACAGATGAGCAGGATTTGAGCAAGTACAAGCTGAGTAGAAACCTTTCTTAGAAGACCTCATGAGCACGTTTGTAGCTACAGATTTAGAGAGGTTAAGAAGAATGAGTCGAGGCTGGACAATATCGAAACATGTATGGGAAATATAGAGGCAACAATGAAATCTTTAGAAGTACAAATTGGGCTGTTGGTTCATCCATGGCAATCAACAGACATGGGTGTTTCCTAGTAATACTGAAGTCAACCCCAAAGAGCAATGTCAAGTCATAACTCTTAGGAGCAGAAAATAGATTAAAGACATCCCTCAGGACTTAGGAGTAAAGAAAAAGAAGCGGTGTTTCAAGAGGAGACAGTAACAGTAAAGTGTTGGTCTCTAAGACATTCCAAGATCAATATAAGCAATGAAATAATGTGAATACAAAAGTAAAGTATGGCGGAATCATACTTACAAAGAGCGGATTAGGATGCGTCAAATACAAAAATTATTCCTCCAAGTTTTCGGCCAATCTCCACTTTTGGGGATGAGATCCAAGCTTTTGAGTTGATTCCAAGCTTTTGGGATGGTTTCCCTATCACCTTGGATGATTCCTTTGGTGTGCTAGCACTTAGAAAATTTGCAACAAATTTTCTATCTTCTTCTTGCAACTTTCGGCAATTGAGAGAAAAAAGAGGGATATTGTATTTTCTTGATGAAAACCGTGAGGGAGAGGGAGTGAATGAGTGAATGAATTATGTTAATTGATTTCAAAAATCAAAATGAAAGATATACCAAACATTTGGTAAAAGTCTTTCAATCATTACACACAAATGTGTTTTACAAGTCATCATCATGTCTTCACCAAAACCCATCACCAAAAAGTAATTAAAGTGACAAGTGATGTGACATGTGGGCCCCACTTGATTCAAAATTCGAGTGGGCCAGCAACATATCCCGAGCTCAGGTTCGCTAATTCCGAATTAACGAATTATCTGTTGCGATGTAATTAAATCAAATTTAATTAAATAATTATGCCAAGTAAAATTACTATTCACGTCGCTCGTGAATTAATTCTAAATTAATTCATTTTCCCGAATTAAAATCCAATTTTAATTCCGCGTCGAAATCTAATTTCGTTTAATATATCGAATATATTATTTTATCGATTAATTCCAAATTAATCGTTCTCTCTCTCCAAATAGTATTTTATCCTAGATAAAATCTCTCTGCAATTAATCCCAGATTAATTATGCTCGAATCATACGTCATTAGTGAATCTTCGGGAAGCGACCCAAGAGATCTCTGGATATGTTGACAGTACATCCGGTCGTCGGACTATCTGAACACGTACGTACCTCGTACTATGTTTTTACCGATTTACGAGACATCGTTGGCTTCTAGCAAAGCACCGTGCCTACCCAATTCTCCAGAAATATTGTTAATGGAATATATAATCTTTGTCAGGGGTAGTATACATAGTATTACGTATTACGATCCAGTATCAGATGCCACATGCAAGGCCTGGGGCTGGAATAGTGTCTGCCCCGTACGAAGCATATATCGGATTACAAGCAACTAATCTCTTTTTAATCGGATAATCATGACCATGTCATATTATCCCAATGGTTGAAACCATTTAGAGTACCAGTTCTGTATCCCTGCGTGATCATCATCTCCATATGACTGAAGTGATACTTCCGTCGTGACATCACACCCAATACACTACGATTCTCAATAAACCCAGAAGAGGCGTACACAGAACCTGTTAAAGTCCTGGACGACCAAAACCAAAGCGTATTGATTGTCGCAAGTACTAGCGATACAAGTCTCAGGTTAAGACCAAATACAACTACCCTGATGCAGATTCCCATAGACACATAGTCATACTACCAATGGGATTCCGCGGGGTCTATCCAGAGCGAAGCTGTTTCCGTACCATCGGTAAACACAACCTCCTATCACACTTGCATAAGTATCCAATACTTAAATATATGAGAACTATGCTGTTACGCTTCCATAACACGCACAAGTGCAATACTAGTCCATCCGCATTATCGATGTCCAATCTCGATAATAGTATGACTAAGGATATTTAATGATTAAACTGTTATGGATTGATATTTTCTCATATCTTAATCCGGAACTAATCATAAGGACTTTTATCATTTATATATTTAAGTAATCAAATTACAAAATGATAAAATGTAATTTACATTGCTACATAGTTAATTTGTACAAAAACCACAATGTCTTTTACAAAAAGTGACGCTATGGGTCATAATTGTCTAACAATCTCCCACTTGGCCTATAGCCAGTCACTCAAGCATCTAATACCTGAACTATGTACATGTCGCTCAAAATTTTGATGAGGAATAGCTTTCGTCAGTGGATCTGCAATGTTGTCCTCTGATGCGACCTTCTCGATCTTCACATCGGCACGATGTATGATCTCACGAATCAGATGGAAACGTCGAAGAACATGCTTAGATCGTTGATGAGACCGCGGTTCCTTAGCCAGCGCTATAGCCCCGTTATTTTCACAATACAATGGAACAGGCTCAGCTGCTAACGGAACTACTCCTAATCCGATTAGGAATTTACGGATCCAAACTGCCTCTTTTGCTGCTTCAGCTGCAGCAATGTACTCCGCTTCTGTTGTTGAATCGGCAACAGTCTCTTGCTTGGAAGATTTCCAGCTTACTGCTCCGTTATTCAAACAAAAAATGTACCCGAATTGCGACTTGCAGTCATCTTTATCACTCTGGAAACTTGCATCGGTATACCCAATTACCTCAAGTTCTCCATCTCCATAGATTAAGAAAGCATCCTTAGTTCGTCTAAGATACTTAAGGATATTCTTAACCGCCATCCAGTGACCATCACATGGATCGGCCTGATAGCGACTACACATGCTCAAAGCATACGAGACATCAGGTCGCGTACATATCATGGCATACATGATCGATCCGACTGCCGAGCGAACGATATCTAACTCAATTTGTCTCTCTCATCTTGAGTTTTAGGACACATGTCCTTAGATAGAGTGATGCCACGTAACACTGGCAACAGTCCCCTCTTGGACTGATCCATGTTGAATCTCTTCAACACTTTGTCAATGTATGTGCTTTGGGAGAGTCCAAGCAGCTTTCTAGATCTATCCCGGTAGATCTTTATTCCTAGAATAAAAGCTGCTTCTCCCAGATCCTTCATGGAGAATTTTAATGAAAGCCAAGCTTTCACCGATGTTAACATGGGAATGTCATTACCAATAAGCAATACATCATCAACGTAAAGGACAATGAATGTCAGTACGCTTCCACTAACCTTCTTATATACAAAAGGATCATCCTCGTTTTGAACGAAATCATATTCTTTTATGATCTCATCAAAACGTTGGTTCCAAGAATGCGATGCTTGCTTCAATCCATAAATGGATCGATTTAACTTACAAACCTTGTTTGCAAGTCTTGGTATGACAAAACCGTCGGGCTGTTACATATAAACATCCTCCAAAAGGTTTCCGTTAAGGAAAGCGGTTTTGACGTCCATCTGCCATATCTCGTAGTCAAAATATACAGCAATAGCAAGTATTATCCGAATGGATTTAATGATGGCAACTGGTGAAAAGGTTTTGTCGTAATCAACACCATGTCGTTGACGATACCCTTTCGCTACAAGCCTAGCTTTGTACGTTTGTACGTTGCCATCCATGTCAGTCTTCCTTTTGAAGACCCATTTGAAACCAATAGGCTTTACACCTTCTGGTACATCAACCAGTGTCCAAACTTGGTTGGTGTACATGGAATCCATTTCGGAATTCATGGCATATTGCCATAAACTGGAGTCGATACCTTGTATCGCTTCCTCATATGTAGCCGGCTCATCTTCCTCAATAAGATTAATATCCATATGAGGTGAGATCATAAACCAATACCTCTCAGGTAGTTTTCTGACTCTCTCCAACCTACGCGGTCCTTGTGTATTCGAAAATTGTGTTGCAGTATCATCTCTGATGGACTGTTCATGTTCCGTTAAGGATTATGTTCCAGAAACAGTATCATTCTGATTTTCATCGAGTTCTACTTTCCTCCCACTTATCACTGCATTTAGGAATTCATTCTCAAGGAAAACCGCATGTAGAGCAACAAATACTTTGTTCTCTTGTGGGTGATAGAAGTAATATCCTTTGGTTTCCCTAGGATATCCTACAAATTGGCATTTATCCGATTTGGGTTCAAGTTTGGTACCTTTCAAACGTTTGATGTATGCCCAACAACCCCAAATCTGCAGGAATGAGAAACCCGGTTTCTTTCCTGTCCATATTTCATATGGAGTCTGTTGAACAGATTTTGACTGAACCTTATTCAAAATAAGTATTGCATTGTTCAATGTATATCCCCAGAAGGAAATAGGTAGCTCTGTGCTACTCATCATAGACTTTACCATGTCTAACAAAGTTCGGTTTCTCCGTTCGGACACACCGTTTAATTGCGTTGTTCCAGGAGGAGTCCACTGCGAAAGAATACCATATTCTTTCAAGTAATCAAGAAACTAATTGCTCAAGTATTCGCCAACACGGTTCGACCGTAATGTCTTAATACTTTTGCCGGTCTATTTTTCTACTTCGTGTCGAAACTCTTTGAATTTCTCAAAAGTTTCCGACTTGTGTCTCATAAGATACACATAACCATAACGTGATGCATCATCCGTAAAGGTTACGAAGTATTCATATCCACTTCTAGCCTGGCTAGACATGGGCCCACAAACGTCACTATGAACAAGGGCTAACTGTTCGGTGGCACGTGCACCTTTACCGCTAAAAGGTGATTTAGGCATCTTGCCTAATAAACAAGATTCGCAGACGTCATATGAATTTGGATCAAATCATCCAAGTACCCACTCTTCGAAAGTGTGGATATATGTGTTGTTTATGTGTCCCAGACGACAATGCCACATGTAAGTTTCATCTTTGTTACTTACTTTAAGCTTTTTGTTTATTACATTATATGTTTGAGATTGATTCATATTCAAAATATATAGACCATTATTTACATCAGCAGTGCAAATTTCCATATCATTTTTATACACAAAACACCCAATGTTTCTAAATATAAAAGTGTACCCACATTGGGCTAACATGATACAGAAAAAATATTCCTAGTCAAACTAGGTACATAATAACAGTCTATAAGTTTAAGTACATGCCCCGAGGGCAGTTCCAAAATAAAAATGCCAACGACCAAAACGGCGACTCGTGTCCCATTTCCAACGCGGAGGTCAATCTCTCCTGAGGCCAGTCTCATGCTAATTTGTAGATCGTGCACATCAGTACATATATGAGTTCCACAACCAGAATCAAAAATCAAATTTTTAAAACTAGAAGTAGAAATGTTTATTTCTATAACAAACATACTTGAAGCCGGTGCCTTGCCCGCTTTGATTTCCTTCATGTGTGCCTTGTACTCGCGGCAGTCACGCTTCCAGTGACTCCGCTTCCCGCACCGGAGACATACATCTTGGGATTTGTCCTTAGGTTTCCCAGAACCCATTGACGATTTGGCCTTTCCCTTCTTCTTATGCTTCTTCTTCTTAACACCTCCACTCGTCTTGGGTCAAGCCCTTGGAGTCTGAGATGTTGAAGCAAAGTGCGCCTCACACTTCTTGCCCTTAAAGAGCTCTTTCTCTGCTTCATGCAGAGTGGACATCAACTCTCCAAGAGTTTGGTATTGGTTCAACATGTTGTAGTTCATGATGAACCCACTCCAAATGTCGGGGAGAGACTGTAGGATCAAATCCACTGAAGTCTCACCCTCAAAGACGATGCCCATCTGTCCGAGCTGCTCAATGTCAGCAATCATTTGTGACACATGGTGCTCAACAGACGTACCCTCTGACATGCGAGCGCGGAAGAGCTTCTTCTGCAACTAATATCTTTGCAATCTAAGATTAGATCTGTGAACATCATGAAACTTTTCCATCATCTCATAGGGATCCAATCCCTTGTTTTGATGACGGAATTGCGGAGTCATAGCAGCAAGAATTACCGATTGAGCAGTAAGATTGTCATCGCTATGAGTCTTCCAAAGCTCTAGCTCAAGCAACTGATCAGGTCGGGGCTTAGGCCCAAGAGGTCTCTCTATAGTGTAGAGTAACTTCTTGGATCCCAGAACAATTCTGAGATTCATATCCCTGTCTTGAAAGTTTGTGCCATTAAAGACATTATCGGCCATGACAATATCCCTAATGCTTAACTTTTCTGTCATCTTAACCGCAATAGTCCAACTATTCGATTAACGATGTATGGGTACAGTCTAACTGTTACAAGAAAAATAATAATATATTAGTCCAACTAATAAAATAATTGACGAAATAATTTGAAAGCGCGTAAAGCTAAGTATTTGAACGAAATTACAAATTCAATACTAGCCTCCCACTATTTTTCGGCGAGCCTCTAACCCTCTGTTGAGTACTCGGGAAACCTAGTTTCCTAGGGGTAGGATCCCGTTAAATAACACACAACCTTGACTTTGGCCAACAAGCTGTATGATATTTAACTAGGTAGATCTCTAAGATCAATTGGATCTCATCCAATTCCTAGATTCGGTAGGTGGACCTCCAAGTCCGAAACATATATACAATATATATGCCAATATATCCAATATATTTTCCTAACCTTTTTCCTCTGAATCAACTAAGCCTTGGCTTTGGCAAAACAAGCTTAATGATTCCAGTTAAGCGGAACCCATTGACTTTGGAAAGCTTCGTAATCGATATCGATGGACAAGAAGTGATCTTGACTTTGGCAAAAAAAATCACAACTTGGACAAGACATACGATATGGAACAAAGCCTTCATGATTCAAACACATCCGCGATGGACAAAGGTTTTGACTTTGGCCAACAAACCAGTGTCAATCTTGGATCTTGAGTAAGAATCACTCAAGAGAGATAAGGCTGGACACGCAGGTCCAATTTAGTAAATTCTAAATTTACAACAATTTCCAAAATTGCCCTTTCCCTTCTAATATCCATCCGATATACATTATTCATTCAACACATCCATGTATTCACAAAAAGCATGTAATTCAATCAATCTAATCCAATTAATTAATCTTTGAATAAAGTGATCATCCAATGTTCAAACAACGATTTGATTTGCGCGAGTCCAACTCGTTTAAGAATAAGTACTCAAAGTACGAATTCTTGAATTATATCGAACTACAATTTAAATCTAATTTAATTCATATTCAATACTAATTCTATATTTAATTCCAAATTAAATAACTACACTTTTAAATGCGCCTTTAAGTCTTAGATTCCAAATCTAATCTAAATGGGTCTCAAAACCCAATTAACATCCAATGTCATTTAATTAAAGTCCAATGGGCTTTCAATTAATTTCTTAAGGCATGGACTTAGGTCAATATGGGCCAAACCCAAATACCAAAGCCCAATTAAGGAATCACCCTATTTGCCAATAAACCAATTTAGGCCCATTAGGGCCAAATAAACATAAAAGGCCCATTTGTTCTATTTTGTCTTAATAGAATGATTTAGGCCCAATTTGGATCCAATCCAATTGTCCTAAACCAACTTGGCCCAACCAAGCCCATTAGGCCCAAATACAACATTATAAGCCCAATTCTAAATTAAGCCCAACTTATTAAATTTTAATATTCCAAATATCATGATTTAATTAATTAAAGTGCTTGGCCATGATTAACTATTTAAATTAACATTTCAAAAATACTAATCTAATCCATTAATCATGCTTAATTTGTTCAACACATGTCCAACATTATTGAAACAAAAAATCATCTCATTTCATCTTTCTCAAGGTCACGGCATTTGAGGGATTTTTAAACCGATTTCGATTTTGATCCAATTAAATCATTAATCAATTTATCCCAAGTCTTTAAACTCATCCAATGATTAAAAGAACAAAAAATACCATGACTTAGGGCACATCACATATTCAGCCAATTCCAAAGCAATTTGGACAAAATTAATCCAATTAAATTTTCTTCAAATTGATCACATATAACTCAAAGTTATCCATATACAAGCATGCTCAAACAAACAATTTTATTAAATCATGCTCAAATCAAATTTACCCAAATTTTAGAATATAAACCCTAAATATATTTCATGCTCATCAAGGCTCATAATACCATTGTTGGTCTCTAAGACATTCCAAGATCAATATAAGCAATGAAGTAATGTGAATACAAAAGTAAAGTATGGCGGAATCATACTTACAAAGAGCAGATTTAGGTTGCGTCAAATACAAAAATTGTTCCTCCAAGTTTTCAGCCAAACTCCACTTTTGGGGATGAGATCCAAGCTCTAAGCTTTTGAGTTGATTCCAAGCTTTTGGGATGGTTTCCCTATCACCTTGGATGATTCCTTTGGTGTGCTAGCACTTAGAAAATTTGCAACAAATTTTCTATCTTCTCCTTGCAACTCTCGGCAATTGAGAGAAAAAAGAGGGAAAATGTATTTTCTTGATGAAAATCGTGAGGGAGGGAGAGTGAATGAGTGAATGAATTATGTTAATTGATTTCAAAAATCAAAATGAAAGATATACCAAACATTTGGTAAAAGTCTTTCAATCATTACACACAAATGTGTTTTACAAGTCATCATCATGCCTTCACCAAAACCCATCACCAAAAAGTAATTAAAGTGACAAGTGATGTGACATGTGGGCCCCACTTGATTCAAAATCTGAGTGGGCCCGCAACACATCCCGGTCTCGGGTTCGCTAATTCCGAATTAACGAATTATCCGTTGCGACGTAATTAAATCAAATTTAATTAAATAATTATGCCAAGCAAAATTACTATTCATGTCGCTCGCGAATTAATTCTAAATTAATTCATTTGTCCGAATTAAAATCCAATTTTAATTCCGCGTCGAAATCTAATTTCGTTTAATATATCGAATATATTATTTTATCGATTAATTCCAAATTAATCGTTCTCTCTCTCCAAATAGTATTTTATCCTAGATAAAATCTCTTCGTAATTAATCCCAGATTAATTATGCTCGAATCATACGTTATCGGTGAATCTTCGGGAAGTGACCCAAGAGATCCCTGGATATGTTGGCAGTAAATCCGATCGTCAGACTATCTGAACACGTACGTACCTCGTACTACGTTTTTTACCGATTTACGAGACATGGTTCGTTTCTAGCAAAGCACCGTGCCTACCCAATTCTCCAGAAATATTCTTAATGGAATATATAATCTTTGTCAGGCGTATTATACGTAGTATTGCGTATTACGATCCAGTATCAGATGTCACATGCAAGGCCTGAGGCTGGAATAGTGTCTACCCCGTATGAAGCATATATCATATTACAAGCAACTAGTCACTTTTTAATCGGATAATCATGACCATGTCATATTATCCTGATGGTTGCAACCATTTAGAGTACCAGTTATGTATCCCTGCGTGATCATCATCTCCTTATGACTGAAGTGATACTTCCGTCTTGACATCACACCCAATACATTATGATTCTCAATAAACCCAGAAGAGGCATACACAGAACCTGTTAAAGTCCTGGACGACCAAAACCAAAGCGTATTGATTGTCGGAAGTACTAGCGATGCAAGTCTCAGGTTAAGACCAAATACACCTACCCTAATGCGGATTCCCATAGACACATAGTCATACTACCAATGGGATTTGTGGGGTCTATCCAGAGCGAATCTGTTTCCGTACCATCGGTAAACACAACCTCATATCACACTTGCATAAGTATCCAATACTTAAATATATGAGAACTATGATGTTACACTTCCATAATACGCACAAGTGCAATACTAGTCTATTCCACATTATCGATGTCCAATCTCGATAATACTAAGACTAGGGATATTTAATGATTAAACCGTTATGGATTGATACTGTCTCATATCTTATAATCGGGAACTAATCATAAGGACTTTTATCATTTATATATTTAAGTAATCAAATTACAAAATGATAAAATGCAATTTCCATTGCTACATAGTTAATTTGTACAAAAACCACAATGTATTTTACAAATAGTGACGCCATGGGTCATAATTGTCTAACATGAAGAATAGAACAAAGGTGAATTGAAAATGAGAGCTCAAGATGAAGAAGTCACCTTCAGTGTTTTCAGAGTCATGCCGAGTCCTTAAGATGATGCAAAATGTCACGGGGTAGATATAGTATAGAAGGGAGTTGCAAACACGCAGGGTGAATCAGTATTTCAGCAACCTACGAGCATAGTACAACCATGCATAAAGGAATATTCTCCATAGCTAGACCTCAAACAACTCCCAAAGCGCCGCAAAAAGAGGAAAAGAAGGGTCAGTGCTCACTTTGAGATAATCACTCGAAGGTTTAAAAGGAGGTCGAGTCAATTTTACCAAATGTGCAGTCCAAGATCAGTAGACCCTGGAAGACCATCCATGGATAAACAGCCACAACACACCAAGTTATCTTTTTCATGTCACAATAGTCGGTGGATACTAAAGAAGAATCCACCATGATCAATTGGGTGGTTGCGTCTGGCTGAAGACATTAAACTTAGCGCTAGCGGGAGGGAACCCTTGCATTTATTTTATTATTATTTTCTTTATTTTTATTTTTTATTTTTATTGTGTGCTATTTATTCGTTTGCATGTTATTTATGCAGGTAGCACGAGACACACACCGTACAACCAAATTTTTGACTAGTAGGAGCCTGATCAACTCCATGCACGGTAGTGTTGTTCCTTAATCTGGTTTCTTTATATTTATCTTTCATTGAGGACAATGCAAGTTTTATGTTTGGGGGTGTGTGCATGTATTCCTGCTATTTATTTTTTTAAAAAAAATTAAATTAATTATTTTTGTTTTTATGTCTTTGATTGTAAAACATAAAGTCTAATGATGAATTTTGATTGTTTTTGATGAAATTTTAGAAACGATAAGTCTTAATTGATTTTTATCTAATGCCTTGAGTAGATGATCCAGGTTAGACTCGTTAGCACTTAATGACAGGTTTTTAGCAGTAAGAACTTAAGTAGTTGACAAAGTGACTAGTTGAGGAAATTACATGCCGATGAATGATCGTTTGCTTAGATATCTATCTCAATATGCAAGTATTATGATTTATGGTATGATTAAAAAAAAACCACCTATAACCGATAAACGTAAAGCTACCTATGAGCGAGTGTTTGGACCACCATAAAGAGAAATGCTACCTTAAAGGATATGTGTGTTGAAAAAGAAAAAAAAAAGAAAAGAGCAGAAAAAAAAGAAAATAAAATCATACCATACTAAGAAAAGAAAGGAAAATTCATAGTACTAATGAGATATCTACGTTGGTTTGACCTATCAGATCTCAATTTTTGAGACGAAATCATCGAGTTAGCTTACTTATGAGTCGAGCTGTAAATGAACCTGTACACACACACACTGTTAGTCTGGCTTAGATAATTTATTCAAGAATTTGGATTTGAGTCACATTTACGTACTTTGAAGGTTCTCTGATTTCATCGATAAGCACACTTTGAGGAAAATTTTATGCATAACTATCGGGAATATTTTAGTTGCTTTTTATTTGTTTTATATTTTTGCATGATTGTGTGTGAATGACGTTTGTGGGTGTCGTCGCTATAAGCCCTCACGAGACTATAACTCATCCACTAGGGCCGCCTATGGGTTTAAAGGCTTGTTGCATATGACAAATGCAATCATGATCCCTACGAAAGTGGCTTAGTTAATTTAGTTATTTTTATTTGTTTATTTATAATTAGTTAATTTAGTTACTTAAAAATGGATGGCTGTGATCTGAAGCATTGACTCTTATACTTTGATAGGTCAAAAATGTCCGAAATGGCAGAGATAAGACTTGTCATGGTTGATCCGTTAGGATGAGAATACCAATTCTTCTTCATATTGGATGAGAGCAACAATCAGGCCGAATATGAGGCTCTGACAATGAGGTTGGAATTGTTAATCGACATGGGCATAAGTGATGTATCCATTAGAGGTGATTCATAATTACTGGTTCACCAAATAATAGGTTCTTTTAAATGCAAAAATCTGTCAATTACGACGTAAGGGAAATTACGCATGAGCTGTTAGATAAGTTCGATCAGGTAGAGATTTGGCACATCCCCAGGACGAATAATGAAATGAAAAATGAATTAGCCAAAGTAGCTTCAGGGTATAAAGAGATACAAAGCATTATGCAACATGCAATATGCAAAAATGGACTAATCAAGTTTGCATCACAGAGACGCAAAGAAAAATTAGACGTCTCTGGCGTAAAGGTTGAAAACATAAATGATTAGAGAGAATGTAATGGTCGGACGGATCGAAAAATTAAGGCTGCGTGCGCTGAACTTTTTTGTTAATAGATGACGTCTTATATAAAAAAGGCCAATATGTTATTTTGTTGAAATGTGTTGGACTATCAAAAGCCAAGATAATTATGGCGAAATTCCATGAAGGTTTCGGAGCCCACCAAACTAGGATCAAGATGAGATGGCTAATTATCAGAAGTTGTTATTATTGGCCTTAAATAGGTGAGGCATATGTTTCTTATGCAAATGGATGCTTAGCATGCCAGAAGCATGGACAAATACAAAGCCATGTCCATTTAGAGGTTGGGTGATCGATCTGATTGGAAACATTCACCCTTCGTCGGCCAAAAGACATGCTTTTACCATTATGGCCATCGATTTCTTCACTAAATGGGTAGAAGTCATTCCTCTGGTGGAGATTTCACAAGAAAAGATCATTGGTTTTATAAGATACCATGTCATTCATAGAGTTGGGATAACCCAAACATTAATGATAGATCACGAAACCTCATTAAATGGGGATAAAGTAAAGCAATTCTTGAATGAATTTGGGATTCAATTAGTGAACTCTATGCAATATTATGCTTAGTTAAATGGTCAAGTAGAATCGTCCAACAAAACATTGGAATGGATAAATAGAAGATGATTGTTGACAATGCAAGACACTGGAATGAGTGTTTAAGCAAACATAATGGGCTTATAGGACGTCGCCTCAAACAAGCATGGGGATCACCCCATTTTAGTTAGTTTATGGACAATGGATAATGTAACCAGTGGAAATGAGAGTGGCTTTACAAAACAAACAGAGTAAAGAGAATTACAGCGGGGTCGTGATTCAGAACTTACTAGAGTTATACGATATCAAGTTAGACGTCCTTAACCAATTAAAAGTGAAGAAATAAAAAATATCCAAATATTGCAATACAAAGGTTATGGCATCTCATTCAAAATGGGCGAACTAGTTAGAAGGTGATACTGTATTTTGATGTAAAAAAACCCAAAATATGATCGTCCAATTGGAAATTACCATATAAGGTAGAAGTCGTACCACCCAATGGAGCTTATCATTTGAAAGATTTGGATAGAGAGTAGCATGTTAGAGTGATAAATGGAGAGTATCTTAAGAAATATGTACATTCATTATAGGAACATGAAAGAATGTCCTATTAATGGGATGATAAAATGTTCTGAGGTAAATAAACAAATAGAAACTAAATTGGACAACTGACCGCCTGACTTATATAAAGAATAAATTGAATTATAAAAATAGGATGACAAGAAGTCTTGATATAAAAAAATAATTATATAAATGTATGGCTCGAAAATTTTCAGTTAGAGGTTGTCCTTTATCACATTGAATGACTCATTCAGCTGGAGCCACCATTTTTTACTCCTCTTCCGTAACGACGTTGATATCAGCCAGAGTTTTCTGTAAATCAATCTCGACCAAACCTTGGTACTCGGCCATAAAATCATTTATTTTTTCTATACCTTTGGCCGCATTCCTTAGTTTGGGCTCTTTACGCATCTCACACTTGTCAATCTACCGTTGAATCTCCCTTATCTATCATTCAAGGCCTATGAGGATAGAGTCCTCAGTTATAATCTCATTAGTAATCTCTCTCAAAGACGCTTGCACATCATCGACAAATTTAATTAAGGCATATTTCCTCATAAATGATGACCAAAGTTTCATCATTTGGCTATGAAGTTGTTGATAGTGCGAGAGGAGAGACTAGACATCATCATTGACCTCTTGAAGAAAAACTGGGTTTGACATAGGGATTGGCAGGGTGAGAGAAGATAAAGGTCTGGTAAATTATGCTTATAATAGCAGCATACCATGATTATGAGATTTGGCAGATGGATGTCAAACTGCATTCCTGAATGAAAACCTTACAGAGGATGTGTATATGACACAACCTGAAGGCTTCATTTCTAAAGGAAACATAAACAAAGTAAGCAAGCTACAACCATACATCTATGGATTAAAGCAAGCATCGCGGAGTTGGAATCTTTATTTTGATGAGACAATCAAAGAGTTTGATTTTATAAAAAATGAAGATGAACTTTGTGTATACAAGAAGGTTAATGGAAGCATAGTCGTATTCCTAATATTATATATGGATGACATATTAATAATAGGAAATGACATTTCAATACTCCAAATAGTCAAACTATGGTTAACCAAGAAATTCTCCATAAAGGATTTGGGAGAAACAACCTATATTCTAGGAATTGAGATCTATAGAGATAGATCTAAAAGGTTACTTAGCCTCTCACAATCCACGTATATAGACAAAATTCTTAAAAGGTTTAAGATAGAGGATTCCAAAAGAGGCTACTTGTTTATGACATGAAATCTACCTCTCTAAAGAGATGTGCCCTAGATCTTTTGAAGAGGTTGAACGCATGAACATATCCCATATGCTTTTGCTATAAGATCAATCATGTACGCAATGTTATGTATAAGACCTAATGTGTCTTACACTCTAAGTATTATGTGCATATATCAGACTAATCCTGGAGAGGGTCATTGGATAATAGTCAAGATAATCCTTATATACTTAAGAAGGACTAATGATATGTTCTTGATTTATGGAGGATGTTCTGAGCTCAAAGTATTGGGCTATTGTGATGCTAGCTTTTAGTTTGATAAAGATGATAACAAATCACAATATGGATACTTGTTCACTACGTTTGGAGGTGCAGCAAGGTGGAAGAGTTCTAAACAAACTATTACAATGGACTTAGCAAAGGAAGCCAAGTACATAGCCGCTTCAGAAGCAGCTAAAGAAGCAGTTTGGATTAAGAAGTTCATCACAAACTTAGGTGTTGTTCTTGAAAGTAACAATACGATTGTGATGTATTATGACAATATCGGAGCCATAACACAAGCTAAAGAACCAAGTTCTCACCAGAAATCCAAACACGTTTTTAGGCGATATCACTTTATTATAGAGATAATCCAAAAAGGTGATGTGAAGATATAAAAGATTCCTACTGAAGAGAACTTAGTGGAATTGTAGGACACAGAAATCGGCGACGCTGTCCCGGGCTCGCGGCCCGGTTGGGAGTACGGAATAGCCCGCGGGGGAACTAAACCAGAGAACTAAAAATGGAGTCGCCACCCGGTGTGAACCGGGTAAATGATTTAAGGCCGCACTCACCCCTCGCAAGGGAAGACCTCAAACCGTTGGGTTCGGAATGATCCCTTACTTATGCCACTTGTAATGAACGGATTTGTGCAATAAACTAACCAAGCCTAAGCAACATATATTTCCAAGGATAATCTACTTCAAAGTTCATGCATAAAAAAGATAAATTGGAATAACGGCAAGCATATAATTTCATGAACACATTATATTGATAAACACAGAGACGCAAATAAACAATAATTGTACAAGCATGCATATTAAAGAGAGGCAATTAAGTGCATAATGTAACTAATAACAACTATTAAGGCATTGATGATAAAAGCGAGCACACAATCTCATGAGCATATCGAATAAATACGGAAAATATAAAAAAACAAACATATGGTGGGGAAGGGAATGACTAAGAGAACAAACATGCATGAAACATGATGAAGGAATTTGTCCAGTGTGTGCGCGTTCGTGTAACATTCGTAAACGCATTCGAACGGCAAACAGAATGCAAGCGTTCGAGTAGCGTTTGATAACTCGTTCGAACGATAAACAGAATGTCCGCATTCATATAGCGTTTGATAATGCGTTCGAACGAGATGAGACCTGATGAATGATACAATAAAATGCATGCGCGTTCGAGTAGCGTTCGTAAACGCGTTTGAACGGTAAACAGAATGCAAGTGTTCGAGTAACGTTCTGAGGCGCGTTCGAACAAAAATAAGAGAGAATGCATAAGTTCGTGTAGTGTTCGTAAACGCGTTCGAACGGAATAAGACAGAATGCATACGTTCATGTAGCGTTCGAAAACGTGTTCGAATGAGATGAGACAAAATGCATACGTTCGTGTAGCGTTTGGAAACGCGTTCGAACGAGATTACCAAAATGGCATCTGGAATGACACAAACAACTATATGGATAAACAAATACACAATGTAGGAACTCGCGTGCCCGATGGAACACATTTCACATTCAATGGGGTGCACCTCGTCCGACGCTGCAAAACATCGTGGAAAAGGTAGCCTTTAGGCATTTCCCTTGAATAGAGGACCTTTAATCCACCCTGGTTAGCCCATGTGCACGAGAATGCAATGCATGCGTAAATAAAGTAATGATATGCAAAGGGTAAATGACATAATAAAAGGCGCGGAAAAACATCGTGGTAAAGGAAGCCTTCGGGCATTTCCCTCGAATAGAGGACCTTTAATCCACCCTAGTTAGCCCATGCGCATTATATTACAATGCATATAAAATAAAGATTAAACATATCTCACATTCAATCAAACATACTCCATCTGGCGCGGCAAATTGTCATGGCAAAGGTAGCCCTTGGGCTTTTTATCCCTCAAAAGGGAGGACCTTTAATCCAACTTGATTTGCCCATGCGCACTATATCATCATGCACAAATAAGTAACATGCAGAAAGTAATAGCATACTAACGACTAAATCATGCTTAAAAATTAAATAACATACTAGCAACCCAATCATGCTCGAATACAAGGTTGGATGAAATGAAATGTGTGAATCTCTCAAGTGGTACGTGGCATTGTATCCCGAGTGCAAACCGCAATACCGTCCATTCGGATTCGGCTACGGAATTTACGTCCGGGTTTCCATCCGATATATCACAAGAAAGAACACATATTCCATTCATTCAAGGGCCATAACATATATCAACAAACGACTCTCATTCGAAGGAATTCTAATAAACAACAACAAAGATGAGAATAAATAAGAAGGGTGCCCTCAGGTCTAACTTCTTAGGTCGTCTCTCGAAAGTTCGTTACGCGGCCGTCGGAATGGTTGATGCTCCGCAACTCCTCCGATTCACTGGTCCACTGCTCTCGTTTCGCTGCTTCGCTATTTTGAGCTGTCGTTTCCTCCGTTTTCACGCTGTTTTTACTCCATTTTACGGCTATTTTTGCTGTATTTTCTGGTCACTATTTTCACTGTATTAAGGGACTGTTTTGGCATTCTTTAAGGGGGTATTGGGGTGTTGTTTTGCGGTCACTGCAGGGACTATTTTGGGCTATGATTTTCGGTGGTTTAAACTATGGTTTGGGTATGTGTTTTCGGTGAATGGAGGGTTGCGTCATGCGGCAATGGATGGGTTTATTTCTTTTGTGTTTTTGTGAGAATGAGCTAGGGGTTTCAAGGTTGGTTTAGGCTTCTTTTTATAGGCAAAGGGTTGGGGTTTACCTTGTGTGAAAAATAGGAAGGATTTGTGTAATTATGAGAGATGTTTTTAATTAGTGTGTGATAGGGAAAAATCTTTTAATTAGGGAAGTGATTAGATATGATTTGATTTGTATCTTTTAATTAGGGAATGTGATTTGTCTTGATTAGGAATTTGATATATTTGATTAGATTAGGAAGAGATTTTATTTAATTAATTTAGTTTAATTTGTGACATGTATTTTAAATATTTTAATTATTATTGGATGGGTTTCGGTGGGCTAATTGGGCTTGGGCGTGAGGCTAGCAACAAAACCAGAAGTACTGACAACGTTCGAACGCCTATTCGAACGCTACACGAACGCCCGCAATCTTCTTGACGTTCGAACATGCTCATGAACACAACACGAACGCGAAAGCAGTAAACTTGTGAATTGATTCTGATGACATACTTATTCTGAATTTTCCCTTCCGACATTCGTTTTCCGCGACTTCCGAAACCTAAAGAGTAGTGCCTGCGTACGAGACTCAACATCGGGACTTATATGCAAAAATGATGTGCCTACAGTCACCCCCACTTTGATGGGACTTGTGCAGTGTGTGACAATGACAATCCTATCAAAGTTATGCAATGTATTTTTACTTACCTGGCTCGCCAGCTGCCACCTTACTTGCCTGCTGCTTCGAACTGAGTTGATCTGGTGGTCCTATTTTCGAACTGTGCTCCATTTTGGAGCACCATTTTCGGCATCTGTTGTGTGTGCTCCATTTTCGAGTGCCATTTTCGGCATCTGTTGTGTGTGCTCCATTTTTGGAGCGCCATTTTCGGTATCTGTTGTCTGTGCTCTATTTTTGTAGCGCCAATTTCGGCATCTGTTGTTTGTGCTCCATTTTGGAGCGCCATTTTCGGCATATGTTGTGTGTGCTCTATTTTGGAGTGCCATTTTCGGCATCTGTTGTGTGTTCATGTGGTTCATTTTTGAACCGTTACTTGATGGGATGGTCTTTGCCGCTTCAAACCTGCGAATACAAAACAAAAATTGCATGTATGTGATATGTATGCATGAATGCATGGATATGTCTCCTATTCCGATGGGTTAGGCCTTCCTTGGTCCATTTTCGAACCGTGCTCCATTTTCGGAGTGCCATTTTCGGCGTCTGATGTGATAATGGTCCATTTCCGAATCGTGCTCCATTTTCAGAGTGCCATTTTCGGCGTCTGATGTGATAGTGGTCCATTTCCGAACCGTGCTCCATTTTTAGAGTGCCATTTTCCTGTAAAACTCTTGGTCGCCCCCTGGGCCTGCTCATAGTTCATTTCTATTTATTCTCTCTTGGTGATTGCTCAGTTTCCTTTAGTCTGATTGCTTAAGTTCTCGATAAATCCCTTATTCTCGGGGTGGTTGACTAGTCGCCCCCAGACTCGATTTAGTTTTTTTGCTCTTCGTTTCTTGCACTTGGCCAAAGTAGATCATGTGATGTGACGTTCCAAAACTGCTGATGATCTGGGCCTCGACCCTGGGACGCATCCCTAAAACTGCTGATGATGTGGGTCACGACCCTGGGACGCATCCCAAAACTGCTGATACTGATGTTGATGTGGATGTGGGCCTCAACACTGAGACTCATCTCCAAAACTGATACTGATACTGATGTGGGCCTCGCCCCCAGGACTCATCCCCAAAACTGATAATGACAATGTTGATGTGGGCCTCGCCCTAGAGACTCATCCCCAAAACTGATACTAACAATGCTGATGTGGGCCTCGCCCCAGACGGATATTAATGTGGGACTGGACCCTCGGACACATCCCCCAAAACTGATGCTGATGTGGGCCTCGACTTTGGGACTCATCCCCAAACTGATACTGATGTGGGCCTCAGCCCAAAGACTGATACTGATGTGGGCCTCTCCCCCAAAACTGATACTGATGTGTGATCGACCCGAAACCGATACTGATATTGGCCTCACCCCATAAACTGATTTGGATGAGGGCCTCACCCCTAAACTGATGCTGATGTGGGCCTCGTCCCCAAGCTGTTACTGATGTGGGCCTCAACCCTCGGACCCATCCCCAAAATTGCTGATGATATGTGTGGGCCTCGACCCAAGGACACGTCCCGCAAAACTGATGCTGATGTGGGCCTCGACCCTGGGACTCATCCCCAAACTGATACTGATGTGGGCCTCGGCCCACATAATGATACTGATGTGGGCCTCGCCCCCAAACTGATACTAATGTAGGCTCGCCCCCAAACCGATACTGATATGGGCATAGCCCCCAAACTGATGCGGATGTGGGCCTCGCCCCTAAATTGATGCTGATGTGGGCCTCGCCCCCAAGCTGATACTGATGTGGGCCTCGACTCTGGGACTCATTCCCAAAACTGATACTAGTGTGGGCCTCGCCCCTGGGACTCATCCCAAAAACTGATGCTGATGTGGGCCTCGACCCTGGGACGCATCCCAAAACTGCTACTGATGTGGGTCACGACCCTGGCACTCATCCCCAAAACTGATACTAGTGATGTAATGGTTCATTCCAACATACCGTAGTGCCTCTCACGAGATAATCCTGATAGCTAAACATATTTTCGTCCTCAACGGATGCTTCGCGTCGAAACCAGAAAACCTTCAAAGTACTTAATACACTTAAATCCGCTCGTCTGAATGAGTGATCTGAACTAGACTCCTAGTGTGTGTGTGCCAAGGCTCTTTCGCAGCTTAATCCTTAAGTAAGCCAACTCGATGATTTTGTCTCGGAGAATCGGATCAGTGGGTCTAACCAACCTAGATGTCTTGATCACACTCTGTGATTACTTTCTCGTTGTAGATTCCCCAGAGGGAGGGTGGAGCGAACTCTCTTAAAAACCCAAGCCTCTTAGGCTCTTATCGCTTGGTGATAGGAATAAACAACGAGTCCTCCAAATTATTCCATCACAGTAGGCTACGAGTACATGATTATCTGGCACGGTAAACATGGTTAACTAAAGCACAAACCATAATCATTAGAAGACATTATTTGGGGGCCAATTCTCTATCCCTAGTGGAGTCGCCAGACTGTATGACACAGAAATCGGCGACGCTGTCCTGGGCTCGCGGCCCGATTGGGAGTACGGAATAGCCCACGGGGGAACTAAACCGGAGAACTAAAAATGGAGTCGCCACCGGGTGTGAACCAGGAAAATTATTTAAGGCCGCACTCACCCCTCGCAAGGGAAGACCTCAAACCGTTGGGTTCGGAATGGTCCCTTACTTATGCCACTTTAATGAACAGATTTGTGCAATAATCTTACCAAGTCTAAGCAACATATATTTCCAAGGATAATCTACTTCTAAGTTTATGCATAAAAAAGATAAATTGGAATAACGGCAAGCATATAATTTCATGAACATATTATATTGATAAACACAGAGACACAAATAAACAATAACTGTACAAGCATGCATATTAAAGAGAGGCAATTAAGTGCATAATGTAACTAATAACAACTATAAAGGCATTGATGATAAAATCGAGCACACAATGTCATGAGCATATCGAATAAATATGAAAAATATAAACAAACAATAACGGTAAAGGCATAAATATTGAAGAGAGCTAACTAAGCATATGATAGGGAAGGGAATGACTAAGGGAACAAACATGCATGAAACATGATGAAGGAATCTGTTCAGTGTGTGGGCGTTCGTGTAGCATTCGTAAACACGTTCGAACGATAAACAGAATGCAAGTGTTCGAGTAGCGTTTGATAACTCATTCAAACGATAAAAATAATGTCTGTGTTCGTATATCATTTGATAATGCGTTCGAACGAGATGAGAGCTGATGCATGATACAATAAAATACATGCGCGTTCGAGTATCGTTCGTAAACGCGTTCGAACGGTAAACAAAATGTAAGTGTTCGAGTAGCGTTCTGAGGCGCGTTCGAATGAAAATAAGAGAGAATGCGTATGTTCGTGTAGCGTTCATAAACGCATTCGAACGGAATAAGACAGAATGCATATGTTCGTGTAGCGTTCGTAAATGCGTTCGAATGAGATGAGACAGAATGTATACGTTCGTGTAGCGTTTGGAAACGTGTTCGAACGAGGTTGCCAAAATGGCATCGGAAATGACACAAACACCTATATGGATAAACAAATACACAATGTAGGACCTCGTGTGCCCGATGGAACACATTTCACATTCAATCGGGAGCACGTCGTCCGACGCGGAATAACATCGTGGAAAAGGTAGTATTTAGTTATTTCCCTCGAATAGAGGACCTTTAATCCACCCTGGTTAGCCCATGCGCACGAGAATGCAATGCATGCGTAAATAAAGTAATGATATGCAAAGGGTAAATGACATAATAAAAGGCGCGGCAAAACATCGTGGTAAAGGTAGCCTTCGGGCATTTCCCTCGAATAGAGGACCTTTAATCCACCCTAGTTAGCCCATGCGAATTATATTACAATGCATATAAAATAAAGACAACAATAATATACGACCTCATATGCTCAATTAAACATATCTCACATTCAATCAAACATACTCCGTCCGACGCGGCAAAACGTCGTGGCAAAGGTAGCCCTTGGGCTTTTTATCCCTCAAAATGGAGGACCTTTAATCCAACTTGATTTGCCCATGCGCACTATATCATCATGCATAAATAAGTAACATGCAAAAAGTAATAGCATACTAACGACTAAATCATGCTTAAAAAATAAATAACATACTAGCAACCCAATCATGCTCGAATACAAGGTTGGATGAAATGAAATGTGTGAATCTCTCAAGTGGTACGTGGTATTGTATCCCGAGTGCAAAGCGCAATACCGTCCATTCGGATTCAGCTACGGAATTTACGTCCGGGTTTCCATCCGATATATCACAAGAAAGAACACATATTCCATTCATTCAAGGGCCACAACATATATCAACAAACGACTCTCATGCGAAGGAATTCTAATAAACAACAACAAGATGAGAATAAATAAGAAGGGTGCCCTCAGGGCTAACCTCTTAGGTCGTCTCTCGAAAGTGCGTTACACGGCCATCGGAAGGGTTGATGCTCCGCAACTCCTCCGGTTCACTGGTCCATTGCTCTCGTTTCGCTGCTTCACTGTTTTGTGCTGTCGTTTCCTCCGTTTTACTGCTGTTATTACTCCGTTTTGCTGTATTTTTTTGTCACTGTTTTCACTGTATTAATGGACTGTTTTGGCATTCTTTAAGGGGGTATTGGGGGTGCTGTTTTGCGGTCACTGCTGGGACTTTTTTGGGCTGTGATTTTCGGTGGTTTAAGCTATGGTTTGGGTATGTGTTTTCGGTGAATGGAGGGTTGCGTGATGCGGCAATGGATGGGTTATTTCGTGAGTGTTTCCGTGATGGTGGAGTATAGTAGAAGAGAAAATTATTTGCTTGCTTCTTGCTTTTTTTCTTTGGGCGTGTATGTTGGTTTATTTCTTTTGTGTTTTTGTGAGAATGAGCTAGGGGTTTCAAGGTTGGTTTAGGCTTCTTTTTTATAGGCAAAGGGTTGGGGTTTACCTTGTGTGAAAAATAGGAAGGATTTGTGTAATTATGAGAGATGTTTTTAATTAGTGTGTGATAGGGAAAAATCTTTTAATTAGGGAAGTGATTAGATATGATTTGATTTGTATCTTTTAATTAGGGAATGTGATTTGTCTTGATTAGGAATATGATATATTTGATTAGATTAGGAAGAGATTTTATTTAATTAATTTAGTTTAATTTGTGACATGTATTTTAAATATTTTAATTATTATTGGATGGGTTTCGGTGGGCTAATTGGGCTTGGGCGTGAGGCTAGCAACAAAACCAGAAGTACTGACACCGTTCGAACGCCTATTCGAACGCTACACGAACACCCGCAATCTTCTTGACGTTCGAACATGCTCATGAACGCAGCACGAACGCGAAAGCAGTAAACTTGTGAATTGATTCTGATGACATACTTATTCTGAATTTTCCCTTCCGACATTCATTTTCCGCGACTTCCGAAACCTAAAGAGTAGTGCCTCCGTACGAGACTCAACATCGGGACTTATATGCAAAAATGATGTGCCTACAGTCACCCCCACTTTGATGGGACTTGTGCAGTGTGTGACAATGACAATCCTATCAAAGTTATGCAATGTATTTTTACTTACCTGGCTCGCCAGCTGCCACCTTACTTGCCTGCTGCTTCGAACTGAGTTGATCTGGTGGTCCTATTTTCGAACTGTGCTCCATTTTGGAGCGCCATTTTCGGCATCTGTTGTGTGTGCTCCATTTTAGAGCGCCATTTTCGGCATCTGTTGTGTGTGCTCCATTTTGGAGTGCCATTTTCGGCATCTGTTGTGTGTGCTGCATTTTCGAGTGCCATTTTCGGCATCTGTTGTGTGTGATCCATTTTTGGAGCGCCATTTTCGGTATCTGTTGTGTGTGCTCTATTTTGTAGCACCAATTTCGGCATCTGTTGTTTGTGCTCCATTGTGGAGTGCCATTTTCGGCATATGTTGTGTGTGCTCCATTTTGGAGTGCCATTTTCGGCATCTGTTGTGTGTGCATGTGGCTCATTTTTGAACCGTTACTTGATGAGATGGTCTTTGCCGCTTCAAACCTGCGAATACAAAATAAAAATTGCATGTATGTGATATGTATGCATGAATTCATGGATATGTCTCCTATTCCGATGGGTTAGGCCTTCCTTGGTCCATTTTCGAACCGTGCTCCATTTTCGGAGTGCCATTTTCGGCGTCTGATGTGATATTGGTCCATTTCCGAATCGTGCTCCATTTTCAGAGTGCCATTTTCGGCGTCTGATGTGATAGTGGTCCATTTCCGAACCGTGCTCCATTTTTAGAGTGCCATTTTCCTGTAAAACTCTTTGGTCGCCCCCTGGGCCTGCTCATAGTTCATTTCTATTTATTCTCTCTTGGTGATTGCTCAGTTTCCTTTAGTCTGATTGCTTAAGTTCTCGATAAATCCCTTATTCTCGGGGTGGTTGACTAGTCGCCCCCAGACTCGATTTAGTTTTTTTGCTCTTCGTTTCTTGCACTTGGCCAAAGTAGATCATGTGATGTGACGTTCCAAAACTGCTGATGATCTGGGCCTCGACCCTGGGACGCATCCCTAAAACTGCTGATGATGTGGGTCACGACCCTGGGACGCATCCCCAAAACTGCTGATACTGATGTTGATGTGGATGTGGGCCTCAACACTGAGACTCATCTCCAAAACTGATACTGATACTGATGTGGGCCTCGCCCCCAGGACTCATCCCCAAAAAAGATAATGATAATGTTGATGTGGGCCTCGCCCTAGAGACTCATCCCCAAACTGATACTAACAATGCTGATGTGGGCCTCGAACTAGGGACTCATCCCCAAAACCGATGCTGATACTGATGTGGGCCTCGCCCCAGACGGATATTAATGTGGGACTCGACCCTGGGACACATCCCAAAACTGATGCTGATGTGGGCCTCGACTTGGGACTCATCCCCAAACTGATACTGATGTAGGCCTCGGCCCAAAGACTGATACTGATGTGGGCCTCGCCCCCAAACTGATACTGATGTGGGATCGACCCGAAACCGATACTGATATTGTTCTCACCCCTTAAACTGATTTGGATGTGGGCCTCACCGCTAAACTGATGCTGATGTGGGCCTCGTCCCCAAGCTGTTACTGATGTGGGCCTCAACCCTCGGACCCATCCCCAAAATTGCTGATGATATGTGTGGGCCTCGACCCAAGGACACATCCCGCAAAACTGATGCTGATGTGGGCCTCGACCCTGGGACTCATCCCCAAAACTGATACTGATGTGGGCCTCGGCCCACAGACTGATACTGATGTGGGCCTCGCCCCCAAACTGATACTAATGTAGGCTCGCCCCCAAACCGATACTGATATGGGCATAGCCCCCAAACTTATGCGGATGTGGGCCTCGCCCCTAAATTGATGCTGATGTGGGCCTCGCCCCCAAGCTGATACTGATGTGGCCTCGACTCTGGGACTCATTCCCAAAACTGATACTAGTGTGGGCCTCGCCCCTGGGACTCATCCCAAAAACTGATGCTGATGTGGGCCTCGACCCTGGGACACATCCCAAAACTGCTATTGATGTGGGTCACGACCCTGGCACTCATCCCCAAAACTGATACTAGTGATGTAATGGTTCATTCCAACATACCGTAGTTCCTCTCACGAGATAATCCTGATAGCTAAACATATTTTCGTCCTCAACGGACGCTTCGCGTCGAAACCAGAAAACCTTCAAAGTACTTAATACACTTAAATCCGCTCGTCTGAATGAGTGATCTGAACTAGACTCCTAGTGTGTGTGTGCCAAGGCTCTTTCGCAGCTTAATCCTTTAGTAAGCCAACTCGATGATTTTGTCTCGGAGAATCGGATCAGTGGGTCTAACCAACCTAGATGTCTTGATCACACTCTGTGATTACTTCCTCGTACTCAACATGATATTGTTTTTTTTTTCTCTTATCTCTTTCTCTTTTTTTCGACACACCTACCCTTTAAGGTAGCATTTCTCCTCATGGTGGTCCTAATACTCGCCCATGGGTAGCTTCACGCTTATCGGTTAAAGGTGGTCTATTTTCTTTTTTTTTTTGCATTGTAAAGACTTTTTCTTTGTTTCCAACCATATCATATATCGTAGCATAAGTAAACCAGGATGGACATCCAGGCAAATGGTCATTCGCTGATCCGCCATCTCTTCAACTAGTCATCATGCCAACTACTCAGGCTTCTACTGCTAAGATCCCGTAATTAAGTACTCGTGAGTCTAGCCGAGATCAACTACTCAAAAAATCGGACGAAAGTACATCTCACACTTATCGTTTCTAAGGTTTCACCCCAAAGCAAATAATGTCATCATCAGACTTATGCCTAACTATTAGGGACTAAAAACAAAAATATTTTTTTTTCTTTCTCTTTTTTCTTTTTTGAGGCCCCCCAAAGGTCTTTTTATCATTGCCGTAAAATTTTCTGTTTCTCGGTTTCCTTTTTTCCCCGACATCCAGGCTTGCTAAACTCTTCTTGAGGAGTCTTCTTCTATCCCTAACCCAACAAATATCTTTGATGGCTTTTAAGACACAAGGGTTAACATGATGCGTGTATGCATGAGATGCATGAAATGCGTGTCATGCATGGAATGTATAAGTCGGCCCATTATCATTTTAAAGCATTCAATCATACTATTGCGAGGTGCAAACTTGTCCCAGTTGAAAAGGCCTAACAGGTTTACACCTTTGCGATAACATGGCTAAACAACTTCAAATGATAAGGGGCCCAAACACAGGATGGCCCATCAGCATTTCAGAAACTTTTAGCCCAATTTTCATAAGATACGAACTCATCCCAGTTTAAATGGCCCAATAAGTTCGTATTTCTGACAAGAAGTCCAACTGAATCCAAGTGATGATGGTCCTTAAACACAAGCACAAGGAAATAGTTTCTATTGGTCATATAACTATGGTCTACATATGGGTTTGCGGGAGTGTAGACAAAGACTCTCGCTGGCGAAGGATTGCCCACAACTAGGGCTCCCCACTCAAGGGTTCGAGCGACCAAGTGAGCGCACCTTTTTTATACACTAAGGTACGTGCCAACGAGTTATGGTACGTGACTGACTATCAAATGGATTTCTCGTTGTAGATTCCCCAAAGGGAGGGTGGAGCGAACTCTCTTAAAAACCCAAGCCTCTTAGGCTCTTATCGCTTGGTGATAGGAATAAACAACGAGTCCTCCAAATTATTCCATCACAGTAGGCTACGAGTACATGATTATCTGGCACGGTAAACATGGTTAACTAAAGCACAAACCATAATCATTACAAGACATTTTTTGGGGGCCAATTCTCTATCCCTAGTGGAGTCGCCAGACTGTATGACACAGAAATCGGCGACGCTGTCCTGGGCTCGCGGCCCGATTGGGAGTACGGAATAGCCCGCAGGGAACTAAACCGGAGAACTAAAAATGGAGTCGCCACCGGGTGAACCAGGAAAATTATTTAAGGCCGCACTCACCCCTCGCAAGGGAAGACCTCAAACCGTTGGGTTCGGAATGGTCCCTTACTTATGCCACTTTAATGAACAGATTTGTGCAATAATCTTACCAAGTCTAAGCAACATATATTTCCAAGGATAATCTACTTCTAAGTTCATGCATAAAAAAGATAAATTGGAATAACGGCAAGCATATAATTTCATGAACATATTATATTGATAAACACAGAGACACAAATAAACAATAACTGTACAAGCATGCATATTAAAGAGAGGCAATTAAGTGCATAATGTAACTAATAACAACTATAAAGGCATTGATGATAAAATCGAGCACACAATGTCATGAGCATATCGAATAAATATGAAAAATATAAACAAACAATAACGGTAAAGGCATAAATATTGAAGAGAGCTAACTAAGCATATGATGGGGAAGGGAATGACTAAGGGAACAAACATGCATGAAACATGATGAAGGAATCTGTCCAGTGTGTGGGTGTTCGTGTAGCATTCGTAAACACGTTCGAATGATAAACAGAATGCAAGTGTTCGAGTAGCGTTTGATAACTCATTCGAACGATAAAAATAATGTCTGTGTTCGTATATCATTTGATAATGCGTTCGAACGAGATGAGACCTGATGCATGATACAATAAAATACATGCGCGTTCGAGTATCGTTCGTAAACGCGTTCGAATGGTAAACAAAATGCAAGTGTTCGAGTAGCGTTCTGAGGCGCGTTCAAATGAAAATAAGAGAGAATGCGTATGTTCGTGTAGCGTTCATAAACGCATTCGAACGGAATAAGACAGAATGCATATGTTCGTGTAGCGTTCGTAAATGCGTTCGAATGAGATGAGACAGAATGTATACGTTCGTGTAGCGTTTGGAAACGTGTTCGAACGAGGTTGCCAAAATGGCATCGGAAATGACACAAACACCTATATGGATAAACAAATACACAATGTAGGACCTCGTGTGCCCGATGGAACACATTTCACATTCAATCGGGAGCACGTCGTCCGACGCGGAATAACATCGTGGAAAAGGTAGTATTTAGTTATTTCCCTCGAATAGAGGACCTTTAATCCACCCTGGTTAGCCCATGCGCACGAGAATGCAATGCATGCGTAAATAAAGTAATGATATGCAAAGGGTAAATGACATAATAAAAGGCGCGGCAAAACATCGTGGTAAAGGTAGCCTTCGGGCATTTCCCTCGAATAGAGGACCTTTAATCCACCCTAGTTAGCCCATGCGAATTATATTACAATGCATATAAAATAAAGACAACAATAATATACGACCTCATATGCTCAATTAAACATATCTCACATTCAATCAAACATACTCCGTCCGACGCGGCAAAACGTCGTGGCAAAGGTAGCCCTTGGGCTTTTTATCCCTCAAAATGGAGGACCTTTAATCCAACTTGATTTGCCCATGCGCACTATATCATCATGCATAAATAAGTAACATGCAAAAAGTAATAGCATACTAACGACTAAATCATGCTTAAAAAATAAATAACATACTAGCAACCCAATCATGCTCGAATACAAGGTTGGATGAAATGAAATGTGTGAATCTCTCAAGTGGTACGTGGTATTGTATCCCGAGTGCAAAGCGCAATACGTCCATTCGGATTCAGCTACGGAATTTACGTCCGGGTTTCCATCCGATATATCACAAGAAAGAACACATATTCCATTCATTCAAGGGCCACAACATATATCAACAAACGACTCTCATGCGAAGGAATTCTAATAAACAACAACAAAGATGAGAATAATAAGAAGGGTGCCCTCAGGGCTAACCTCTTAGGTCGTCTCTCGAAAGTGCGTTACACGGCCATCGGAAGGGTTGATGCTCCGCAACTCCTCCGGTTCACTGGTCCATTGCTCTCGTTTCGCTGCTTCACTGTTTTGTGCTGTCGTTTCCTCCGTTTTACTGCTGTTATTACTCCGTTTTGCTGTATTTTTTTGTCACTGTTTTCACTGTATTAATGGACTGTTTTGGCATTCTTTAAGGGGGTATTGGGGGTGCTGTTTTGCGGTCACTGCTGGGACTTTTTTGGGCTGTGATTTTCGGTGGTTTAAGCTATGGTTTGGGTATGTGTTTTCGGTGAATGGAGGGTTGCGTGATGCGGCAATGGATGGGTTATTTCGTGAGTGTTTCCGTGATGGTGGAGTATAGTAGAAGAGAAAATTATTTGCTTGCTTCTTGCTTTTTTTCTTTGGGCGTGTATGTTGGTTTATTTCTTTTGTGTTTTTGTGAGAATGAGCTAGGGGTTTCAAGGTTGGTTTAGGCTTCTTTTTTATAGGCAAAGGGTTGGGGTTTACCTTGTGTGAAAAATAGGAAGGATTTGTGTAATTATGAGAGATGTTTTTAATTAGTGTGTGATAGGGAAAAATCTTTTAATTAGGGAAGTGATTAGATATGATTTGATTTGTATCTTTTAATTAGGGAATGTGATTTGTCTTGATTAGGAATATGATATATTTGATTAGATTAGGAAGAGATTTTATTTAATTAATTTAGTTTAATTTGTGACATGTATTTTAAATATTTTAATTATTATTGGATGGGTTTCGGTGGGCTAATTGGGCTTGGGCGTGAGGCTAGCAAAACCAAACCAGAAGTACTGACACCGTTCGAACGCCTATTCGAACGCTACACGAACACCCGCAATCTTCTTGACGTTCGAACATGCTCATGAACGCAGCACGAACGCGAAAGCAGTAAACTTGTGAATTGATTCTGATGACATACTTATTCTGAATTTTCCCTTCCGACATTCATTTTCCGCGACTTCCGAAACCTAAAGAGTAGTGCCTCCGTACGAGACTCAACATCGGGACTTATATGCAAAAATGATGTGCCTACAGTCACCCCCACTTTGATGGGACTTGTGCAGTGTGTGACAATGACAATCCTATCAAAGTTATGCAATGTATTTTTACTTACCTGGCTCGCCAGCTGCCACCTTACTTGCCTGCTGCTTCGAACTGAGTTGATCTGGTGGTCCTATTTTCGAACTGTGCTCCATTTTGGAGCGCCATTTTCGGCATCTGTTGTGTGTGCTCCATTTTAGAGCGCCATTTTCGGCATCTGTTGTGTGTGCTCCATTTTGGAGTGCCATTTTCGGCATCTGTTGTGTGTGCTGCATTTTCGAGTGCCATTTTCGGCATCTGTTGTGTGTGATCCATTTTTGGAGCGCCATTTTCGGTATCTGTTGTGTGTGCTCTATTTTGTAGCACCAATTTCGGCATCTGTTGTTTGTGCTCCATTGTGGAGTGCCATTTTCGGCATATGTTGTGTGTGCTCCATTTTGGAGTGCCATTTTCGGCATCTGTTGTGTGTGCATGTGGCTCATTTTTGAACCGTTACTTGATGAGATGGTCTTTGCCGCTTCAAACCTGCGAATACAAAATAAAAATTGCATGTATGTGATATGTATGCATGAATTCATGGATATGTCTCCTATTCCGATGGGTTAGGCCTTCCTTGGTCCATTTTCGAACCGTGCTCCATTTTCGGAGTGCCATTTTCGGCGTCTGATGTGATATTGGTCCATTTCCGAATCGTGCTCCATTTTCAGAGTGCCATTTTCGGCGTCTGATGTGATAGTGGTCCATTTCCGAACCGTGCTCCATTTTTAGAGTGCCATTTTCCTGTAAAACTCTTTGGTCGCCCCCTGGGCCTGCTCATAGTTCATTTCTATTTATTCTCTCTTGGTGATTGCTCAGTTTCCTTTAGTCTGATTGCTTAAGTTCTCGATAAATCCCTTATTCTCGGGGTGGTTGACTAGTCGCCCCCAGACTCGATTTAGTTTTTTTGCTCTTCGTTTCTTGCACTTGGCCAAAGTAGATCATGTGATGTGACGTTCCAAAACTGCTGATGATCTGGGCCTCGACCCTGGGACGCATCCCTAAAACTGCTGATGATGTGGGTCACGACCCTGGGACGCATCCCCAAAACTGCTGATACTGATGTTGATGTGGATGTGGGCCTCAACACTGAGACTCATCTCCAAAACTGATACTGATACTGATGTGGGCCTCGCCCCCAGGACTCATCCCCAAAAAAGATAATGATAATGTTGATGTGGGCCTCGCCCTAGAGACTCATCCCCAAAACTGATACTAACAATGCTGATGTGGGCCTCGAACTAGGGACTCATCCCCAAAACCGATGCTGATACTGATGTGGGCCTCGCCCCAGACGGATATTAATGTGGGAACTCGACCCTGGGACACATCCCCCAAAACTGATGCTGATGTGGGCCTCGACTTTGGGACTCATCCCCAAACTGATACTGATGTAGGCCTCGGCCCAAAGACTGATACTGATGTGGGCCTCGCCCCCAAACTGATACTGATGTGGGATCGACCCGAAACCGATACTGATATTGTTCTCACCCCTTAAACTGATTTGGATGTGGGCCTCACCGCTAAACTGATGCTGATGTGGGCCTCGTCCCCAAGCTGTTACTGATGTGGGCCTCAACCCTCGGACCCATCCCCAAAATTGCTGATGATATGTGTGGGCCTCGACCCAAGGACACATCCCGCAAAACTGATGCTGATGTGGGCCTCGACCCTGGGACTCATCCCCAAACTGATACTGATGTGGGCCTCGGCCCACAGACTGATACTGATGTGGGCCTCGCCCCCAAACTGATACTAATGTAGGCTCGCCCCCAAACCGATACTGATATGGGCATAGCCCCCAAACTTATGCGGATGTGGGCCTCGCCCCTAAATTGATGCTGATGTGGGCCTCGCCCCCAAGCTGATACTGATGTGGGCCTCGACTCTGGGACTCATTCCCAAAACTGATACTAGTGTGGGCCTCGCCCCTGGGACTCATCCCAAAAACTGATGCTGATGTGGGCCTCGACCCTGGGACACATCCCAAAACTGCTATTGATGTGGGTCACGACCCTGGCACTCATCCCCAAAACTGATACTAGTGATGTAATGGTTCATTCCAACATACCGTAGTTCCTCTCACGAGATAATCCTGATAGCTAAACATATTTTCGTCCTCAACGGACGCTTCGCGTCGAAACCAGAAAACCTTCAAAGTACTTAATACACTTAAATCCGCTCGTCTGAATGAGTGATCTGAACTAGACTCCTAGTGTGTGTGTGCCAAGGCTCTTTCGCAGCTTAATCCTTTAGTAAGCCAACTCGATGATTTTGTCTCGGAGAATCGGATCAGTGGGTCTAACCAACCTAGATGTCTTGATCACACTCTGTGATTACTTCCTCGTACTCAACATGATGTTTTTTTTTTTTTCTCTTATCTCTCTTCTCTTTTTTTCGACACACCTACCCTTTAAGGTAGCATTTCTCCTCATGGTGGTCCTAATACTCGCCCATGGGTAGCTTCACGCTTATCGGTTAAAGGTGGTCTATTTTCTTTTTTTTTTTGCATTGTAAAGACTTTTCTTTGTTTCCAACCATATCATATATCGTAGCATAAGTAAACCAGGATGGACATCCAGGCAAATGGTCATTCGCTGATCCGCCATCTCTTCAACTAGTCATCATGCCAACTACTCAGGCTTCTACTGCTAAGATCCCGTAATTAAGTACTCGTGAGTCTAGCCGAGATCAACTACTCAAAAAATCGGACGAAAGTACATCTCACACTTATCGTTTCTAAGGTTTCACCCCAAAGCAAATAATGTCATCATCAGACTTATGCCTAACTATTAGGGACTAAAAACAAAAATATTTTTTTTTCTTTCTCTTTTTTCTTTTTTTGAGGCCCCCCAAAGGTCTTTTTATCATTGCCGTAAAATTTTCTGTTTCTCGGTTTCCTTTTTTCCCCGACATCCAGGCTTGCTAAACTCTTCTTGAGGAGTCTTCTTCTATCCCTAACCCAACAAATATCTTTGATGGCTTTTAAGACACAAGGGTTAACATGATGCGTGTATGCATGAGATGCATGAAATGCGTGTCATGCATGGAATGTATAAGTCGGCCCATTATCATTTTAAAGCATTCAATCATACTATTGCGAGGTGCAAACTTGTCCCAGTTGAAAAGGCCTAACAGGTTTACACCTTTGCGATAACATGGCTAAACAACTTCAAATGATAAGGGGCCCAAACACAGGATGGCCCATCAGCATTTCAGAAACTTTTAGCCCAATTTTCATAAGATACGAACTCATCCCAGTTTAAATGGCCAATAAGTTCGTATTTCTGACAAGAAGTCCAACTGAATCCAAGTGATGATGGTCCTTAAACACAAGCACAAGGAAAATAGTTCTATTGGTCATATAACTATGGTCTACATATGGGTTTGCGGGAGTGTAGACAAAGACTCTCGCTGGCGAAGGATTGCCCACAACTAGGGCTCCCCACTCAAGGGTTCGAGCGACCAAGTGAGCGCACCTTTTTTATACACTAAGGTACGTGCCAACGAGTTATGGTACGTGACTGACTATCAAATGGATTTCTCGTTGTAGATTCCCCAAAGGGAGGGTGGAGCGAACTCTCTAAAAACCCAAGCCTCTTAGGCTCTTATCGCTTGGTGATAGGAATAAACAACGAGTCCTCCAAATTATTCCATCACAGTAGGCTACGAGTACATGATTATCTGGCACGGTAAACATGGTTAACTAAAGCACAAACCATAATCATTACAAGACATTTTTTGGGGGCCAATTCTCTATCCCTAGTGGAGTCGCCAGACTGTATGACACAGAAATCGGCGACGCTGTCCTGGGCTCGCGGCCCGATTGGGAGTACGGAATAGCCCGCAGGGGAACTAAACCGGAGAACTAAAAATGGAGTCGCCACCGGGTGTGAACCAGGAAAATTATTTAAGGCCGCACTCACCCCTCGCAAGGGAAGACCTCAAACCGTTGGGTTCGGAATGGTCCCTTACTTATGCCACTTTAATGAACAGATTTGTGCAATAATCTTACCAAGTCTAAGCAACATATATTTCCAAGGATAATCTACTTCTAAGTTCATGCATAAAAAAGATAAATTGGAATAACGGCAAGCATATAATTTCATGAACATATTATATTGATAAACACAGAGACACAAATAAACAATAACTGTACAAGCATGCATATTAAAGAGAGGCAATTAAGTGCATAATGTAACTAATAACAACTATAAAGGCATTGATGATAAAATCGAGCACACAATGTCATGAGCATATCGAATAAATATGAAAAATATAAACAAACAATAACGGTAAAGGCATAAATATTGAAGAGAGCTAACTAAGCATATGATGGGGAAGGGAATGACTAAGGGAACAAACATGCATGAAACATGATGAAGGAATCTGTCCAGTGTGTGGGTGTTCGTGTAGCATTCGTAAACACGTTCGAATGATAAACAGAAGCAATGCAAGTGTTCGAGTAGCGTTTGATAACTCATTCGAACGATAAAAATAATGTCTGTGTTCGTATATCATTTGATAATGCGTTCGAACGAGATGAGACCTGATGCATGATACAATAAAATACATGCGCGTTCGAGTATCGTTCGTAAACGCGTTCGAATGGTAAACAAAATGCAAGTGTTCGAGTAGCGTTCTGAGGCGCGTTCAAATGAAAATAAGAGAGAATGCGTATGTTCGTGTAGCGTTCATAAACACATTCGAACGGAATAAGACAGAATGCATATGTTCGTGTAGCGTTCGTAAATGCGTTCGAATGAGATGAGACAGAATGTATACGTTCGTGTAGCGTTTGGAAACGTGTTCGAACGAGGTTGCCAAAATGGCATCTGAAATGACACAAACACCTATATGGATAAACAAATACACAATGTAGGACCTCGTGTGCCCGATGGAACACATTTCACATTCAATCGGGAGCACGTCGTCCGACGCGGAATAACATCGTGGAAAAGGTAGTATTTAGTTATTTCCCTCGAATAGAGGACCTTTAATCCACCCTGGTTAGCCCATGCGCACGAGAATGCAATGCATGCGTAAATAAAGTAATGATATGCAAAGGGTAAATGACATAATAAAAGGCGCGGCAAAACATCGTGGTAAAGGTAGCCTTCGGGCATTTCCCTCGAATAGAGGACCTTTAATCCACCCTAGTTAGCCCATGCGAATTATATTACAATGCATATAAAATAAAGACAACAATAATATACGACCTCATATGCTCAATTAAACATATCTCACATTCAATCAAACATACTCCATCCGACGCGGCAAAAACGTCGTGGCAAAGGTAGCCCTTGGGCTTTTTATCCCTCAAAATGGAGGACCTTTAATCCAACTTGATTTGCCCATGCGCACTATATCATCATGCATAAATAAGTAACATGCAAAAAGTAATAGCATACTAACGACTAAATCATGCTTAAAAAATAAATAACATACTAGCCCCAATCATGCTCGAATACAAGGTTGGATGAAATGAAATGTGTGAATCTCTCAAGTGGTACGTGGCATTGTATCCCGAGTGCAAAGCGCAATACCGTCCATTCGGATTCAGCTACGGAATTTACGTCCGGGTTTCCATCCGATATATCACAAGAAAGAACACATATTCCATTCATTCAAGGGCCACAACATATATCAACAAACGACTCTAATGCGAAGGAATTCTAATAAACAACAACAAAGATGAGAATAAATAAGAAGGGTGCCCTCAGGGCTAACCTCTTAGGTCGTCTCTCGAAAGTGCATTACACACGCCATCGGAAGGGTTGATGCTCCGCAACTCCTCCGGTTCACTGGTCCATTGCTCTCGTTCCGCTGCTTCACTGTTTTGAGCTGTCTTTGTTTGCCGTTTTACTGCTGTTATTACTCCGTTTTGCTGTATTTTTTTGTCACTGTTTTCACTGTATTAATGGACTGTTTGGCATTCTTTAAGGGGGTATTGGGGGTGCTGTTTTGCGGTCACTGCTGGGACTTTTTTGGGCTGTGATTTTCGGTGGTTTAAGCTATGGTTTGGGTATGTTTTTTAGGTGAATGGAGGGTTGCGTGATGCGGCAATGGATGGGTTATTTCGTGAGTGTTTCCGTGATGGTGGAGTATAGTAGAAGAGAAAATTATTTGCTTGCTTCTTGCTTTTTTTCTTTGGGCGTGTATGTTGGTTTTATTTTTTTGTGTTTTTGTGAGAATGAGCTAGGGGTTTCAAGGTTGGTTTAGGCTTCTTTTTATAGGCAAAGGGTTGGGGTTTACCTTGTGTGAAAAAGGGGAAGTTTTTGTGTAATTATGGGAGATGTTTTAATTAGTTGTGATAGGGAAAAATCTTTTAATTAGGGAAGTGATTAGATATGATTTGATTTGTATCTTTTAATTAGGGAATGTGATTTGTCTTGATTAGGAATATGATATTTTTATTAGATTAGGAAGGGATTTGATTTAATTAATTTAGTTTAATTTGTGACATGTATTTTAATATTTTAATAAATATTGGATGAGTTTCGGTGGGCTAATTGGGCTTGGGCGTGAGGCTAGCAACAAAACCAAAGTACCGACACCGTTCGAACGCCTATTCGAACGCTACACGACACACCCACACGAACACCCGCAATCTGCTTAACGTTCGAACGTGCTCATGAACGCAGCACGAATGCGAAAGTAGTGAACATGTGAATTGATTCTGATGACATACTTATTCCAAATTTTCCCTTCCGATATTCGTTTTCCGCGACTTCCGCAACCTAAAGATTAGTGCCTCCGTACGAAACTCATCATCGAGACTTATGTGCAAAAATGCAGTGCCTACATGAATCTTTTTTAAAGCATTAACCCAACAGAAGCACGATAGGCACACTGAATTGTTTGGTTTAAAATATCATAGATATTAGCTCTAGTGCAAGTGAGAGATTGTTTGTTATGTGGCCTAGATCCAATAGGGACAAATATATAATTTTATATTATTGTATTGATTAAACAATTGGTAGTTTATTATAAATATTGTCTATGAATAATTTTGACTACTTGTAAGATAAAGTCCATAGAATGTCGATTAAATGAATAAAATTAAGTTTAATTTATGAGATTATGTCATTGTTATATGTTCTCAATCGTAGGATCATCAACACTAGGTCATTGATAAATCCAGTTTAGAACGGCATATGTTATGTCTGTTTCCTTGGCGAATGAAGGTAGCTGATCTCATAAGCTACTAGTGAAGGTGTTCACTTAGTCTAACATATGGATGCTTGTTGGAGAACAAGTACATCGAACTGAACCACTTGAGAACCCATATGGAGTGTTATCCACATGTCTATGAGATTTCTCTTTGTTACGATAGTATGATTGATCCTTGAACTTTAGGTCTCTATGGTACCTTATTTGTGGATCATATATGTTTTGACATTACACCTCGATAGTCCATAGCAAGATTGCACATAGGGTTATGATTGGGCAATATGAAAGCAAATAAATGTAGTGATGGATCAATAAAGGATTCACATCACCGCTCTATATAACATAGAATCGATATCCCAATATACGTAATATGACGTAAATGATAATATAAGTCCATGACATTGGCGAGTTCTGAAAAGAGTTTCATAATATATATATATATATATATATATATATATATATATATATATATATATTATATATATATATATATATATATATATATTAATTATCAGCCTAAGTCAATGTTCTAATAGCCATAATTTTATAGAGTAGACATTTTCCATGCTCTAGAATTATTTACGGGATATGTATGAGGCAAAAGGATTGAATCATATGGTTCATATACATAATAGGTTTTACTAAAGTTAGTTTTTTTTTTAATTGAGGGTCATGATGCATTGTTAGATGCTACTCTTGATCTATAGAAATTAATTATTTAGCTAAGGAGTTAATTGAGGATAAATTAATTAGATTAATTTATCTAGACTTATGAAGTCTATAATTATCTCAATTGCTATTATAAAAAATAACTTAATGGGTCACACACTTTAAAGTATTAATGAGTTAAGGATAAATTATGTAGAATTAAGTTTTAGGACTTAAATATAGACCCGACCAATAATTTGGTTCGATTTCGAACCGGAACGATTCCCAGTTCCACAAGTGTGGAATGGGAACCGAACCAGACGGTTCTCGTTAGGTTTCCGTTCCGGTTCCTTTCCGTTTTGTTTTTAAATTTTAATAATGATTGTTTTTAAAAAAAATAAAAATGAGATTAAAAAAAATATTTTAATTATGAATTTGAATTGAATTTAAATTACATTAAATTAAAAATAAAATTAAAGAGCTTGAACTTAAATTTTTTAAAAATTTAACTTGCCTACGTATCATCCTAGATGATAGGAATCAAATCTCACTTAGTTCCATTATTTTTTAAGATGGTTTCCCATATAATTATTTAAAACATTTCAAACGTAATTAGTAAAAGTAAATTTTCACCAAAACTTAAAGAAATATGTGTCATATAAGTAAAATCTAAAGAACTCGTACCTCTACTAATGATATGTATCAAGTCCAATTTCAGCGGTATGATTCTATCCAAAAGCTTGTTCATATTGTTGGAAATCTAATAACCATGTCCCAAGATCAAAAACCAAGCAAGATATATATAAGAATGAATTAGATTGAAGTAATGGCGGAAACAATACTCACAAAAACCAAATGTGGATGCTATGGATGAAGCAAATTACTCCTTTGTGCAGTGAAGATTCGCCCAACCAGTGAAGAGAAGCTCCAAGCTTGAATTTGATCCTTCCAAGCTCTAAGATGAGTTTCCCATATCACCTTGTATGATCCCTTGATGTTGCTAGCCAAACTTATGTATTAAAGTTCCAAACTTGTACACTTTCTTCACAAAGTTCTTAAGAAAATGGAAGAAGAAGGAGAGCCAAACTGTTCATTGTTTCGGTCAAGAGAGGGAGAGAGCAAGCTCTGATTTTGTGTTTCAAAAATCAATTTATATTTATGCCATAATTATATTAAATAATAATATAAATATAAACACAAGCCATGCCATGCAAGACTTAGAGTGTAAACACTCAATTTCCATGCATTACCCTTGAGTGCTTTGTACACTATCTTCATGCATTGCATCTTGATTAAAAATACAAATAATGACAAGTGTCATTGTGGGCCCCACACGTTTCCTTATGAAAGTGGGCCCACGTGCACTCACGCGTTCGGGTTCGATATTTCCGAAATATCGAGCTTACGTCGCGACGTTATTAAATCGAATTTAAATAAATAATTGCGCCTAGCGAAATTATTATTTACGTCGCTAACGAATTAATTCTAAATTAATTCGTTTGCCCGAATTAAAATCTAATTTTAATTTCGCGTCGAAATCGAATTCCGTTTATTATATCGAATATAATAATTTTACGATTAATTCTAAATTAATCGTTCTCTCTCTTTATACAGTACTTTATCCAAGATAAAGTCTCTCCGTTATTAATCCAAGATTAATCGAGTTTGAATCATACGTCATCGGTGAATCTTCGGGAAGCGACCCAAGAGACCTCTAGATATGTTGGCAGTAAATCCGGTTGTCGAACTATTCGAACACGTACGTACCAAGTACTACGTTTTTACCGATTTACAAGACAAGGTTAGCTTCTAGCAAAACGCCATGCCTACCCAATTCTCTAGAAATATTCTTACTGGAATATTAGATCTATAACAGGCGTAGTATACCGTAGTATAGTGTATATCGAACCAGTATCGGATGATCACATGCTAGGGCTGGGGCTGGATAGTGTCTGCCCCGTCCGAAACACATATCGGATGTCAAGCAACCAGTCTCTTTGAATCGGATAATCCTGACCTAGTCATATTATCCCGATGGTTGCAACCATTATAGAGTACTAGTTCTGAATCCCTCGCGATCATCATCTCCATATGTCTGAAGTGATACTTCCATCTTGACATCACACCCAGTACACTATGATTCTCGATAAACCCAGAAGAGGTATACACAGAACTCGTTAAAGCCCTGGACCACCAAACCTAAATTTTACCGATTGTCGTAAGTACTAGCGATGCAAATCTCAGGTTAAGATCATATGCACCTACCCTGAAGCGGACTCCCATAGACACGCAGACATACTACCAATGGGACTCCGCGGGGTCTATCCAGAGCGAAGCTGTTTTCCGTACTATCGGTAAAACACAACCTCCTACCGCACTTGCATAAGTATCCAATACTTAAATATATGAGAACTATGCCGTTGTGCCCTCACAACATGCACAAGTGTAGTACTAGTCTATTCCGCATTATCGATGTCCAATCTCGATAATACTACGACTAGGGATATTTAATGATTAAACCTTTATGGATTGATACTGTCTCATATCATCACAATCCGGAACTAATCATAGGGACTTTTACCATTTATATTTCTAAGTAAATAAATTACAAAACGGTAAAAGGCAATTTCATTACTACATAGTTAATTTTGTACAATATAACAATATCATTTACAAAATAGTGACGCTATGGGACATTACTGTCTAACAATCTCCCACTTGGCCTATAGCCAGTCACTCAAGCATCTAATACCTGAACTATGTACATGTCGCTCAAACTTTTCCCGAGGAATAGCCTTCGTCAGCGGATCTGCAATATTATCCTCTGATGCGATCTTCTCGATCTTCACATCGCCACGATGTATGATCTCTCGAATCAGATGGAATCGTCGAAGAACATGTTTGGATCGTTGATGAGACCTTGGTTCCTTAGCCTGTGCTATAGCCCCCGCTATTGTCACAATACAATGGAACGGGCTCAGCTGCTAACGGAACTACTCCTAATCCAATTAGGAATTTTCGGATCCAAACTGCCTCTTTTGCTGCTTCAGCTGCTGCAATGTACTCCGCTTCAGTTGTTGAATCGGCAACAGTATCTTGCTTGGAAGATTTCCTCACTGCTCTGCTCCGTTATTCAAGCAAAATATGTACCCGGTTTGCGACTTGAAGTCGTCTCTGTCGGTTTGGAAACTTGCATCAGTATACCCAGATACCTCAAGTTCTCCATCTCCATAGATTAAGAAAACATCCTTAGTTCTTTTAAGATACCTAAGGATATTCTTAACCGCCATCCAGTGATCCTGTCCTGGATCGGCCTGATATCGACTGCACATGCTCAAAGCATAGGACACATCAGGTCGTGTACATATCATGGCATACATGATCGATCCGACTGCCGAGGCGAACGGAGTCCGACTCATGTTGTCTCTCTCATCTTGTGTTTTAGGACACATATCCCTAGATAGAAAGACGCCATGTGATGTTGGCAACAGTCCCTTCTTGGACTGATCCATGTTGAATCTCTTCAACACTTTATCAATATATGTACTCTGGGAGAGTCCAAGTAGCTTTCTAGATCTATCCCGGTAGATCTTTATTCCTAGAATAAAAGCTGCTTCTCCCAGATCTTTCATGGAGAATTTCAATGAAAGCCAAGCTTTCACCGACGTTAACATGGGAATGTCATTGCCTATAAGCAATACATCGTCGACATAAAGGACAATAAAAGTCAGTGCACTCCCACTAACCTTCTTATATACACAAGTCATCTACGTTTTGAATGAAATCATATTCTTTTATGACCTCATCAAAACGTTGGTTCCATGACCTCGATGCTTGCTTCAGTCCATAAATGGACCGATTTAACTTACAAACCTTGTTTGCAAGTCTTGGTGCGATAAAACCGTCAGGTTGTTGCATATAAACATCCTCCAACAGGTTTCCGTTAAGGAAAGCGGTTTTAACGTCCATCTGCCATATTTCGTAATCGTAATATGCAGCTATTGCAAGCATTATCCGAATGGATTTAATCATGGCAACGGGTGAGAAAGTTTCGTCATAATCAACTCCAAGTTGTTGACGATACCCCTTCGCTACGAGCCTAGCTTTGTACGTTTGAACGTTGCCATCCATGTCTGTCTTCTTCTTGAAGACCCATTTGCATCCAATAGGCTTTACGCCTTCTGGTGCATCAACCAGTGTCCAAACTTGGTTGGTATACATGGAATCCATTTCGGCTTTCATGGCTTCTTGCCATAAAGTGGATTCGATACCCTGTATCGCTTCCTCATACGTAGCCGGTTCAGTATCCTCAATAAGATTAATATCTACATGAGGTGAGATCAGGAATCCATACCTCTCAGGTATTACCCTGACTCTCTCCGACCTACGTAGTCCTTGTGTAATTGAAGATTGTGGTTCAGTCTCATCCTGGATGGACTGTTCATGTTCCGTTCTAGATTCATTGCCAGGAACAGTATCACTACGACTTTCATCGAGTTCTACTTTCCTCCCACTAAACCACTGCATTTAGGAATTCCTTCTCAAGGAAAACCGCATGTAGAGCAACAAATACTTTGTTCTCTTTTGGGTTATAGAAGTAATATCCTTTGGTTTCCTTAGGATATCCAACAAATAGGCATTTATCTGATTTGGGTTCAAGTTTGGTACCTTCCAAACGTTTGACGTATGCCCAGCAACCCCAAATCTTCAGGAATGAGAAACCTGGTTTCTTTCCTGTCCATATCTCATACGGAGTCTGTTCAACAGACTTTGACGGAACCCTATTCAAAATAAGAATTGCACTTTCTAATGCATGTCCCCAGAAGGATATAGGTAGCTCAGTGCGACTCATCATCGACCTTACCATGTCAAGCAAGGTACGGTTTCTCTCCGTTCAGACACACCCATTTAATTGTGGTGTTCCAGGAGGAGTCCATTGTGAAAGAATACCATATTCTTTCAAGTAATCTTGAAACTCATTACTTAAGTATTCGCCACCACGGTCCGACCGTAATGTCTTAATACTCTTGCCTGTTTGTTTTTCAACTTCGTGTCGAAACTCTTTGAATTTCTCAAAAGTTTCCGACTTGTGCATCATTAGATACACATAACCATAACGTAACGTGATGCATCATCCGTAAAGGTTACGAAGTATCGATATCCACCTCTAGCCTGGCTAGACATGGGCCCACAAACGTCACTATGAACGAGGGCTAACAGTTCAGTGGCGCGTTCACCTTTACCACTAAAAGGTGATTTAGGCATTTTGCCTAATAAACAAGATTCGCAGACGTCATATGAATTTGGATCAAATCCGTCCAAGTACCCACTCTTCGAAAGTGTGGATATGCGAGTCTTGTTGATGTGTCCCAGACGACAATGCCACAAATAAGTTTCTTCTTTTGGATTACTCATTTTGAGCCTTTTGTTTGTTATTTTACATTTTGGAGATTCATTTATATTCAAAATATAAAGACCATTATTTGCATCAGCACTGCAAATTTCTGCATCATTCATATATAAATAACACCTGTGGTGTTTTAAATACAAAAGTGTACCCAGTTGGGTTAACAAAGATACAGAAATAATATTCCTAGTTAAACTAGGAACAAAATAACAGTCATATAGTTTAAGTACATGCCCCGAGGGCAGTTCCAAAACAAAAGTGCCTACGGCCAAAACAGCAACAAGAAGTTCCATTTCCAACTCGTAGATCTACCTCCCCCGAAGCCAGTCTCCTGCTATCATGCAGATCCTGCACATCAGTACAAATATGAGAACCACCAGCCAGAATCAAAAATCCAATTTTTATTAAGACTAGAAGTAGTCATATTTATCTCAATAACAAACATACCTGAGGCCGGAGCCTTGCCCGCCTGTATGTCCTCCTTATGTCCCTTGTTCATGCGGCAGTCACGCTTCCAGTGACCTCTCTTGCCGCATTTCAGGCAAACATCTTGAGACTTGTCCCTTGGCTTCCCAGAAGCCTTTGTTGACTTGGCCTTGCCTTTGTTTTTATGCTTCTTCTTCTTAACACCCCCAGTTGCCTTGAGCCCAGCTTTCGTTCGGCGTTTGAGATGTTGTTGCAAAGTGCGCCTCGCGCTTGTTGCCTTTCAGAAGTTCTTTCTCTGACTCCTTGAGAATTGACAACAACTCTCCAAGAGTGTCATCCGAATTCATCAGTTTGTAGTTGATGACAATCTGTTTCCAAGTATCGGGTAGTGACTGTAGAAGTACATCTATAGCCAGCTCAGACTCCAAGACTATACCCATACTAGCCAGTTCATCAATATCGGCTATCATTTGAGTCCCATGGACCTCAACAGAACTACCATCAGTCATACGGGTGCGAAAGATTTCTTCACTAACTCGTACCTCGCCATCCGCTTATTAGTGCGGTGAAGATCTTGCAATCTTGCCATCATATTATAAGGATCCAAGTCCCTATTTTGGCGACGAAAGTGTTGAGTCATTGAAGCAAGCATGATCGACTGAGCCGTGTCACAATCATCACTGTGAGTTTTCCATAACTCCAGCTCAAGTGGCTCAGTGGGCTTAGGCCCGAGAGGTCTCTGAATCGTATACAGTATCCTCTCTGCCCCAAGGACTATCCTTAGGTTCATTTCCCAATCAGCAAAGTTTGTCCCTTAAAGACATTGTCACACCCATGATGATGTCTCGGACATTTACCTTGCTTGCCATCTTAACTACGATAGTCCAACTATCTAGTTAACGATAAAATGGGTACAGTCAAACTGTTACAAGAAAAAATAACATTTTATTAGTCCAACTAATGTTAAAATTGACGAAATAAATTTTGTAAGCGCGTAAAGCTAAGTATCTGAATGAAATTGCAAACTCAATACTAGCCTCCCACTATTTTCTACAAGTCTCTAACCCTCTGTTGAGTACTCGGGAATCCAATTTCCTAGTGGGCTAGGATCCCGTTAAATAACACACAACCTTGACTTTGGCCAACAAGTTGTATGATATTTAACTAGGTAGATCTCGAAGATCAATTGGATCCCATCCAATTCCTAGATCCGGTAGGTGGACATCCAAGTCCGAAACATATATATCTAATACATACGTCAATGTATCCAATACATTTTCCTAACCATTTCCTCTGAATCAACTAAGCCTTGGCTTTGGCACAACAAACCTAATGATTCCAGTTAAGCGGGACCCATTGACAAGGAAAGTTTCGTAATCAATGTCGATGGACAAGAAGTGATCTTGACTTTGGCCAACAAATCACAACTTGGACAGGACACCGATGTGTAACAAAACTCTCATGATTCAAACACATCCTCAATTGACAAAGGTCTTGACTTTGGCCAACAAACCAATGCCAATTTCGGATCTTGAGAAAGAATCATTCAACGGAAGGAAAATCGCTTAATATTGTTTGAGGGATTTTTCGCGTAATTGGCAACCAATTAATTTATCTTTGTTAGGTCTCATCATCATACACCCCTTAAGCATGCTTCTAAAACATCATAAAGTGCATAAAGTAAAGTAATAGTGATATACGGATATATATAAACAACTTGTTCCTAGAACAAAACTCACTCCCCTCACTCCCTTTCCTCTCCCCGCTAGCACTATTCTACTTCTACCCATTACATAATACAATAAGAGAAACCTCATTTACATTGAGGGGAATTAGGTGAGAAGAGAATACATAGAGATAAAGAGATAAGGCTGGACACGCAGGTCCAATTTATAAATTCCAAATTTACAATAATTTCTAAAATTACCCTTCCCTTCTAATATCCATCCGATATGCACTATTCATACAACACATCCACATTCATTCATTCATTCAAGGCATGTTATACAACCAATCAAATCCAATTAATTAGTCTTTAATTAGGTGACAATACAATGTTCAAACAATTGTTTGCATTTGCGCGAGTCCAACTCGTTTTGAGAATAAATACATATGGTATGAATTCACGAATTATATCGAACTACTCGTTAAATCCAATTTAAGTCGTATTCAATACTAATCCTATTATTTAATTCTAAATTAAATATATATACACTTTTATTGTGCTTTTATAACTTAGATTCCAAATCTAGTTCTATTGGGTCTCAAAGCCCAACTAACATCTAATGTCCGTTTAATTAAAGTCCGATGGGCTTTCTATTGATTTCATTAGGCTTGGGCCTTGGTCAATGTGGGTCAAACCCAATTTCCAAGCCCAATAAGGAATCACCCTCATTTGCCATAAAACCAATATCAAGCCCATAAGGCCCAATTAAACATAAAAGCCCATTTATTACATTTGGACTTAAATGGTGTGATTTGTTAGGCCCATTTTGGATCCAATCCAAATGGTCCAAATCTACTTGGCCCAACCAAGCCCATTTATGACCAAATATAATAGTTTTAGGCCCAATTCCAATTTAAGCCCAATTAACTAAATTTTAAAATTCCAAATTTTATAACTTAATTAATTAAAGTGTATGTTCATGATTAATCCTTTAAATCAATATTCCCAAAATATCAAATTAATCTATTAATCATATTTTTATCTTAAATACATGTCCAACATTATTTAATCAAAAAATCAAGTCCCTAATCATCATCAAGCATTCGGCCAAGGTGATTAATATGGTTCCGATTTCGTTTTCAATCCAATCAAGTCACAAATGATCATCTCCATATTATTTCAAGTCATCCAATGTCTTAAAATTAAAAAATCATCTAGTCCTCATGCTTGCATGTATTCGGCCAAGCCACTTTGGGTTGGAAAAATTAATCCAATTTATTTTCCATGAAATTGATGATGTATAATCCATTTAACATACATCTAAGCATATTTAATCAAGCAAACTCATCAAATCATGCTTCAAACAATTTTCCCAAATAACATCCTAATATATTTGCATGCATTTTTAGGCTCAATGATACCATTGTTGGAAATCTAATAACCATGTCCCAAGATCAAAAACCAAGCAAGATATATATAAGAATGAATTAGATTGAAGTAATGGCGGAAACAATACTCACAAAAACCAATGTGGATGCAATGGATGAAGCAAAATTACTCCTTTGTGCAGTGAAGAATTCGCCAACCAGTGAAGAGAAGCTCCAAGCTTGAATTTGATCCTTCCAAGCTCTAAGATGAGTTTCCCATATCACCTTGTATGATCCCTTGATGTTGCTAGCCAAACTTATGTATTAAAGTTCCAAACTGTACACTTTCTTCACAAAGTTCTTAAGAAAATGGAAGAAGAAGGAGAGCCAAAACTGTTCACTGTTTCGGTCAAGAGAGGGAGAGAGCAGATCTGATTTTGTGTTTCAAAAATCAATTTATATTTATGTTATCCATAATTATATTAAATAATAATATAAATATAACACAAGCCATGCAAAGACTTAGAGTGTCTAACACTCAATTTCCATGCATTAACCCTTGAGTGCTTTGTACACTATCTTCATGCATTGCATCTTGATTAAAAATACAAATAATGACAAGTGTCATTGTGGGCCCCACACGTTTCCAAATGAAAGTGGGCCCACGTGCACTCACGCGTTCGGGTTCGATATTTCCGAAATATCGAGCTTACGTCGCGACGTTAATTAAATCGAATTTAAATAAATAATTGCGCCTAGCGAAATTATTATTTACGTCGCTAACGAATTAATTCTAAATTAATTCGTTTGCCCGAATTAAAATCTAATTTTAATTTCGCGTCGAAATCGAATTCCGTTTATTATATCGAATATAATAATTTTACGATTAATTCTAAATTAATCGTTCTCTCTCTCTTTTATACAGTACTTTATCCAAGATAAAGTCTCTCCGTTATTAATCCAAGATTAATCGAGTTTGAATCATACGTCATCGGTGAATCTTCGGGAAGCGACCCAAGAGACCTCTAGATATGTTGGCAGTAAATCCGGTTGTCGAACTATTCGAACACGTACGTACCAAGTACTACGTTTTTACCGATTTACAAGACAAGGTTAGCTTCTAGCAAAACGCCATGCCTACCCAATTCTCTAGAAATATTCTTACTGGAATATTAGATCTATAACAGGCGTAGTATACCGTAGTATAGTGTATATCGAACCAGTATCGGATGATCACATGCTAGGGCTGGGGCTGGATAAGTGTCTGCCCCGTCCGAAACACATATCGGATGTCAAGCAACCAGTCTCTTTGAATCGGATAATCCTGACCTAGTCATATTATCCCGATGGTTGCAACCATTATAGAGTACTAGTTCTGATTCCCTCGCGATCATCATCTCCATATGTCTGAAGTGATACTTCCATCTTGACATCACACCCAGTACACTACGATTCTCGATAAACCAGAAGAGGTATACACAGAACTCGTTAAAAGCCCTGGACCACCAAACCTAAATTTTACCGATTGTCGTAAGTACTAGCGATGCAAATCTCAGGTTAAGATCATATGCACCTACCCTGAAGCGGACTCCCATAGACACGCAGACATACTACCAATGGGACTCCGCGGGGTCTATCCAGAGCGAAGCTGTTTTCCGTACTATCGGTAAAACACAACCTCCTACCGCACTTGCATAAGTATCCAATACTTAAATATATGAGAACTATGCCGTTGTGCCCTCACAACATGCACAAGTGCAGTACTAGTCTATTCCGCATTATCGATGTCCAATCTCGATAATACTACGACTAGGGATATTTAATGATTAAACCTTTATGGATTGATACTGTCTCATATCATCACAATCCGGAACTAATCATAGGGACTTTTACCATTTATATTTCTAAGTAAATAAATTACAAAACGGTAAAAGGCAATTTCATTACTACATAGTTAATTTTGTACAATATAAAAATATCATTTACAAAATAGTGACGCTATGGGACATTACTGTCTAACACATATTGCCATAGCCGTCAGTAAATTTGTAAGATACATCACAATAGTTGCATATTTCTCTTGGACCTTCTATATGACAGAAAAATCGGCGCGTTTGTTCCCAGCTCGCGGCCCGTTTGGGATACGGAGTAGCCACGGGTGACTAAACTGGAGAAATAAATGGAGTCGCCACCCGTGTGAACTGGAAATGATTTAAGGCCACTTCACTCACCCCTCGCAAGGGAAGACCTCAACCCTTGGGTTTCGGAATGTTCCCTTACTTTTATCAATTGTAATGAGAAGATTATGCAATAATATAACCAAGTCTACCACATACACATGCAAGATAACCTATATCTAAGTTTGCATACAACCTATATCTAAGTGGCATACATAGAAGTAAATAAAATTAAAAGCAAGCACGCAATCTCATGAACATTTAGTTGATAAATGCGGAAGTATAAAATAATAACAGTAAAGTGTCAATAATGAAATGATATGATTAATTATGTCTGCAAAAGAAATTACCAAAGAAGCAAACATGCATGAAATGTGATGAAAAGAATCTGTTCACTATATGTTGCGTTAGTGAGACGTTTGAAAACGCGTTCGAACGGTAAACATAATGTTCGTGTTCTTATAGCGTTCGGAACGCGTTCGAACAGTAAACAAGCTTTCGCATTCATATAGCATTCAGAAACGCATTCGAACAGGATAAGACCCGATGCTGATAAAACAAAATGCATGGGCGTTCGAGTAGCTTCGTAAACGCGTTCGAACAGACTGAGGCAGAATGCATATATTCATGTAGCGTTCAGAAACGCGTTCGAACGAGATTACCAAAGGGTATCTGAAACGATGCAAACCCAACGTGAATGACCAAATACATAATTAGAGGACCTCGTATGCCCGATTGAACAATTTCACATTCATCGAGTGCACTTCGTCCGGCGCGAACAAAATATCGTGGTAAAGGTAGCCTTTAGGCATTTTCCTCCAATAGAAGACCTTTAATCCACCCTAGTTAGCCCATGCGCATAGATTAAAATACATGAATAAACAAAAATAAATAATATAGGACCTTGTATGCCCGATTGAACACATCTCATGTTCAATCAAACGTGCTTCGTCTGGCACGGTAAAACATCATGGTAAAGGTAGCCTTTAGGCATTCCCCTCGAATAGAGGACCTTTAATCCACCCTAGTTAGCCCATGCACATTAGATTAACAATACATAAAGAAAGAAATAACCATAGAAAATAATAACGGAACACAAACACGAAATTAATACAAAAATGAAACATGTGCTTGAAAGTTCCTCAAGCGGTACGTGGAGTTGTATCCCAAGTACAGACTGCACTACTGTCCATTTCGGATTCGGCTACAGAATTTACGTCTGAGTTTCCATCTGATATACCACAAGAGATAAGCACACGACCATTTTAACGTAACGCAATCATTAACCCAATGTTACATGAAATGCATGTGATGAAATAACATACATAACGGAAGCGATAAATAAACTAAGTGCGAAATATTAAAGGAATATAAATGCGTAATAATGAAAGAGACGTATTCCACGTCCAACCAAGCATGCCGTGTCCGGGACGACAAAATAAAAATATAACAAATGGTGCCCTTAGGTCTTACCATTTAAGTCGCTTCACGGGAGTGCGTTGGGAAGTCGCCGGAAGGGTTAACACTTCATTATTTTTCTGGTTTGCCGCTGTTTTGGGGCAGTCGTTTCCCTGTCTTTCTTCGCTATTTTCTCTATTTTTTTTGCTGCTGTTTTTGGACTGTTAATTGGGTAGATTTTCGGTACTGCAGGGCTGCTATTTAGGACTGGTTTTGGTCACTGTTTTGACTGTTTTAGGCTACTGGTTTTGTCTCATTTTTTTGGTGCAGTTTTGTTGTTTGAGTGGTTATTGGTTTAGTCGGCAATTGGCCTGCCAAGTCAAGGCTTATTTTGTTCCTTTTGCTATACGTTGAACATGGGGTCTATGTGAGGGTTTATTGACTTGTTTGATCGCGCATTGATGATGTGAAGGGCTGTTTGTGGTGTTGTTTGCCGAGTGGGTTTGATGAGAGGGCTCAGCGTGGCAAGTTGGTGAGTGGAGAGCTGCTCACCCTTTTGGGTTCTTTGTGTTGGTTTATTTGCTTGTTTTGAAGGAGGGCAGGCTGTTTGGTGATGAATGAGTGAGAGAGACGAGTTTAGTGAGAGGGACCATGTGAGGCTAGGGTTTGTTGATTCGCTAGAGAGAGAAGACGTGGTCAGTATTATGATTATGGCGTGTTGGCTTTTGTTTGTGGAGAGGAGCTGCAAGTGAGGGTGATAGGGCAGTTTGTTGTCGTGTTTAGGGTTTATGTTTTGTTATTGTTTTTGTGTTCAGTCATGAATTTTCCAGGGAAAAGAGAGAAGATGGACCAAGTTAGGGTTCGTTGATGAGAGGGTAATGTTTTGGAAGTTTTGTGAGTGATGAGACGGTTTTCTACGTGAAGGTGTGTTAATATAGGGTTTATTCATTGTTTGTGATTGAGAACGGCGAGGGAGAAAGTTATGGGCTATTGTGTATGAGGTATCTGGTTTCTTTGTTACGACCATATGTTGCAAGTGGGAGAAAGAGGAGGGAAAGGTGAGGGGTCGAGTGTTGGACGTGAAATGAGCTCGTGTTTTTAGGGGCCGCTGCTGGTTATTATTCTCGGCTGTGTATGGGTGTTTCTGCCGTGAGCTGTGAGTTTAGTTTTAGGTTGAGAGGAGTGTATGTGATGAAGAGAGGAACCGTGAGTCTTAATGTATTGGAGATGAGTGCCTAGGGTTTTTAGTGTTATGTTTTATAGTTACCAGCTAGGGTTAGGGTTGTGCATAGGTTTTCAATAAAGAAATGGATCAAGTAATAAACGGATACATCAATCTATTAAGGAATAAAATCATGTAATTTTGGTGGGGGAATATCTAATCAAATTATTTAGGAAAGAATTTGTGTAATTTGGTAGGGAACATATTCAAAAAATTTAATTTTGGAAGGGGATTTATTTAATTTAGGAATGAGATTTATTTAATTTATGAATAGGGATTTAATTTAATTGGATTTGATTTAATTTGTGACATGTGTTTTAAATGTTTTGATTATTTTTGGATTGGGCTTGGTGGGCTAAATGGTCTTTGGATGGGCTTGGGCGTGTGGCTAGCAGTAAAACAGAAATATCGATAGTCGTTCAAACGCTTATTCGGACGCTACACGAACGCCTGCAATCTGTTCGCCGTTCGAACGTGTTTCCAAACATGGCACGAACGCACATGCAGTGAACAAGTGAATTAAATCTGATGACATACTTATTTTAAATTTCCCATTCCGACGTCTGTTTCCCGCGACTTCCGCAACTTATCGGGTAGTGCCTCCGACCGAGGCTCATCATCGGGCTCATGTAAAAATTCAAGTGTCTATACTCGCCCCCACTTTAATAGGCTTGTGTAGTGTGTGACAGTGACAATCCTATCAAATTCATGCATGCATTTTTTACTTACCTGGCTCGCCAGCTGTTTCCGAACTTACCTTTTGTTTTGAGACGCTTTGAACTGAGTTGATTTGGTGACGAGGTGCTGCGACCCCTGGGTTTTGTTCCCGAACCACCGAGTGGGTCTTGTTCCCGAATTGAATTGAGGGTCTTGTTCCCGAATTGAGATGAGGGTCTTGTTCCCTATTTAAGTTGTGGGTCTTGTTCCCAAACTGAGTTGTGGGTCTTGTTCCCGATCTGAATTATGCTTAGCTTTAGGTCTTGTTCCCGATTTGAGTTGAGGGTCTTGTTCCCAAATTGAGTTGAGGGTCTTGTTCCCGATCTGAATTGTGGGTTTTGTTCCCGATCTTTATTGTGGGTCTTGTTCCCGAACTGAATTGTGGGTCTTGTTCCCGATCTGAATTGTAGGTCTTGTTCCCGATCTGAATTGTGGGTCTTATTCCCGATCTGAATTATGGGTCTTGTTCCCGATCTGAATTGTGGGTTTTGTTCCCGATTGAGTTGAGGGTCTTGTTCTCGGATTGAGCTTAGGGTCTTGTTCCCGATCTGAATTGTGGTCTTGTTCCCAATCTGAATTGTGGGTCTTGTTCCCAATTTGAGTTGTGGGTCTTGTTCCCGATTTGAGTTGTGAGTTTTGTCCCCGAATTTGAGTTGAGGATCTTATTCCCAAATTGAGTTGTCTTTGCCACTTTTCTTCAAAACCTTCGAATAAAAACAAGACACAAATTGCGTGTATGTGATGTGTATGCATGTATGCATGGATTTGTTTCCTATTCCGCTGGGTTAGCCCTTCCTTGCCCTCTGGCGCCCTTCACCTACTTATGTCTTTGGTCGCCCCATGGGCATGCTTACAGTTTCCTTTTGCCAGTTCTCTTCTGGTGATTACTCAGTTTTCTTTGATCCCATGACTCAAGATTTTATTATGTCCCTTATTCGTGAGGTGGTAGACTGGTCGCCCCCAGACTCGGTTTATCTTTTTTGTTCTTCGTCGCTTGCACTTGGCCAAAGTAGATCATTTGATGCGGTGTCCCGTACTGTCATATCATATTACTCTCTTTTACGAGATAGTCCCAATAGTTGTTCATATTATTGCCCTCAAGGGATGGCCTGTGTTGAAACCGGAGAACCTTCAAAGTACTTGATGTAACTCAAATCTGACTGTTTGAATAAATGATCTGAAGTAGACTCCAAGTGTGTATGTGCCAAGGTTCTTTTACAGCTTAATCCTTAAGTAAGCCAACTCGATGATTTTGTTTAAAAGAATGAGATCAATGGGTCTAACCAACCTAGATGTCTTGATCATGATCTGCAATTACTTCCTCGTACTTAATATGATATGGTTTCATCTTTTCTTTTCTTTCGTCTCTTCATTTGTTTTTCAACACACTTACCCTTTAAGGTAGCATTTCTCCTCATGGGGGTCCTAATACTCGCCCATGGGTAGCTTCACATTTATCGGTTATAGGCGGTTTATTTTTTCTTCTTCATAGACTTTTCTTTGATTTTCAACCATATCACATATCGCAACACAAGTAAATCAGGATGGACATATAAAAAACGGTCATTCACTGATCCGTCATCTCTTCAACTAGTCATCTCCTCGACTACTTAGGCTTCTACTGCTAAGATCCTGTAATTAAGTGCCTGCGAGTCTAGCCGAGATCAACCACTCAAAATATAAGATGAGAGCGCATCTCGCACTTATCGTTTCTAAGGTTCCACCCTAAAGCAAACAATTTCATCATCGGACTTATGCCTAACTATTAAGGACTAAGAACACACAATTTTTTTCCTTTTTTTTCTTTTCCCAATTTTTTTTTCACAATGGTCTTTTTATTCTGGTTGCAGAACTTCCTATTATTGGCTATATGGGGTACGGTCAAACTGGCCACAACATTGGTCAAAAATTATAGTTGCTATGTAATTTTGGTTACTTTGGTCTCCAATTGATCCAGGCGGGAAACCTCATTATCTGACTCACTCATATTTTCTAACTGTTTCTTAACAAGCCTTCCTTCTTTTCTAACCCAACAGATATCTATGATGGCTGTCGAAACTATGAGTTAGCATGATTCGTGTATGCATGTGATGCATGAGATATATAAGATACATGTGGTTATCAACACAGAATATATCCTTCCGACCTTATTTCTCCCATACCCGTGGTAAGTCCATTTTTATCCTAGGTATGGCTCATTTTATGCACCAATGTGGGGTACACAAAATCGTTCTCTCTTATGCTACAAGGGTGAACCTTGGCTACCTCAGTCCATTTCCATTGGTAAAAGACAAAGACCGCCCATTTACAACATGGACTAAGCCTATTATGGGATCATGTTATTGTCTAGAAACGACGAATTGGGCTTTCGGCAACCGTGGTCATGGGGATGGACTTGGAAGCCTCCGACAGTATGCAAATATGCTGTAACAAGGCATATCCTTTTTGGATGAAAGCTAGTGCAGATATCAGACTCATGCTTCTGGCATACTTGGATTGTTTTTGGATTTTCTAAGCCCATCAAGGTTTTCATACAAGTTAGCCCATTATCATTTCGAAGCATTCAATCATATTATTGTAAAGTACAAACTTGTCCCAGTTGCAAAAGGCCCAACAGGTTTACACTTTTGCAATGACGTGGCTAAACAACTTCAAATGATAGGGGGCCCAAACACAAAGTGGCCCATCGGCATTTTAGAAACTTTTGGCCCAATTGTCATAAGACACGAACTCGTCCCAGTTTAAATGGCCCAACAAGTTCACATCTCATGACAAGAAGTCCAAATGAATCCAAATGATGATGGTCCCAAACACAAGCACAAAGGGATAGCTTCTATTTGTCATACAACTATGGTTCATATATGGGTTTAAAGGGGTGTAGCCAAAGGCTCTCGCTGGCGAAGGATTGCCCACTACTAGGTCTCCCCACTCAAGGGTTCGAGCGACCAAGTGAACGCACCTTTTTTATATGCTAAGGTACTTGCCAACGAGTGATGATATATGACTGACTGTCAAATGGATTTCTTATTGAAGATTCCCCATAGGGAGGCTGGAGCGGACTCTCTTAAATACCCAAGCCTCTTAGGCTCTTATCGCCTTGGTGACAGGAATAGACAATAGGTCCTCCAAATTAGTGCATCACGGTAAGCTTCAGGTAAATGATTATCTAGGTGCCTTCACAGTTTTTCCCTTCAGCTATAGAAAGGTAGTGAATGAAGGAAGACACCAAACCATTACCTAGCTTTAATAATGCCTTTAATTAAACCCTTTTCAACCCACGGTAGACACAGTTAACTAAAGCAAAAATCACAAACATTACAAGACATTATTTCGGGGCCGATTCTCTATCCCCAGTGGAGTCGCCAGACTGTAGGACATAGAAATCGGTGAAGCTGTTCCAGGCTCGCGGCCCGGTCGGGAGTACGGAGTAGCCCGCGGGGGACTAAACCGGAGAAATAAAATGGAGTCGCCACCCAGTGTGAACTGGGAAATGATTTAAGGCCGCACTAACCCCTTGCAAGGGAAGACCTCAAACCGTTGGGTTCGGAATGGTCCTTTACTTATGCCAATTGTAATGAGAAGATTTATGCAATAATATAACCAAGTCTACGCAACATACACATGCAAGAATAACCTATATCTAAGTTTGCATACAACCTATATCTAAGTTTGCGTACATAGAAGTAAATAAAATAAAAGCAAGCATGTAATCTCATGAACACATTAAGTTGATAAATGCGGAAGTATAAATAATTAATAACAGTAAAAGTGTCAATAATGAAATGATATGATTAATTATGTAACGCAAAAGAAATGACCAAAGAAGCAAACATGCATGAAATGTGACGAAAAGAAATCTGTTCACTGTATGTGAGTTCGTGTGGTATTTGAAAATGTGTTCGAACGGTAAACAAAATGTTTACGTTCGTATAGCGTTCGGAAAAGTGTTCGAACGGGATAAGACCTGATGCATGATAAAACAAAATGCATGCGCGTTCGAGTAGCATTCGTAAACGCGTTCGAACAGACTGAGGCAGAATGCATACGTTCGTGTAGCGTTCGGAAACGCGTTCAAATAAGATTACCAAAATGGTATCTGAAATGACACAAACCCATACGTGAATGAACAAATACATAATATAGGACCTCGTATGCCCGATTAAACAAATTTCACATTGAATCGAGTGCACTTCGTCCGACGCGTCAAAACATCGTGGTAAAGATAACATTTAGGCATTTCCCTCGAATAGAAGACCTTTAATCCACCCTAGTTAGCCCATGCACATTAATTATCAAAGCATGAATAAATAAATAAATAAATAATATGGGACCTTATATGCCCGATTGAACACATCTCACGTTCAATCAAACGTACTTCGTCCGGCGCAGTAAAACATCATGGTAAAGGTAGCCTTTAGGCATTTACCTCGAATAAAGTACCTTTAATCCACCCTAGTTAGCCCATGCTCATTAGATTAACAATACATGAATAAACAAATAAATAATATAGGACCTTGTATGCTCGATTGAACACATCTCAGGTTCAATCAAACATACTTCGTTCGGCGCGGCAAAACATCATGGTAAAGGTAGCCTTTAGGTATTTCCCTCGAATAGAGGACCTTTAATCTACCCTAGTTAGCCCATGTGCATTAGATTAACAATACATAAAGAAAGAAACAACACATAGAAATTAAATAGCGGAACAAAAAACACGAAATTAAATACCAAAATGAAACATGTGCTTGAATGTTCCTCAAGCGGTACGTGGAGTTGTATCCCAAGTACAGACCGCACTACCGTCCATTCGGATTCGGCAACAGAATTTACGTCTGGGTTTCCATCCGATATACCGCAAGAGATAGCACCGACCATTTTAACGTAACGCAATCATTAACCCAATGTATACATGAATGCATGTGATGAAATAACAATACATAACGGAAGCGATAAATAATAAGCTAAGTGCAAAATATTAAAGGAAGATAAATGCGGAAAATAAATACGGAATAATGAAAGAGAGATGTGACCAATAGTTTGGCCGTTTTTTAATGTAGGACTTTGCATGACCGATTGGACGTACTCCACGTCCAACCAAGCATGCCGTGTCCGGGACGACAAAATAAAAATATAACAAAGGGTGCCCACAGGTCTTACCTTTTAAGTCGCTTCTCGGGAGTGTGTTGGGATGTCGCCGGAAGGGTTAACACTTCATTATTTTTCTTGTTTGCCGCTGTTTTCGGGCTACCGTTTCCCTGTCTTTCTTTGCTGATTTTTCTGCTGTTTTCTCTATTTTTTTTACTACTGTTTTTGGACTGTTAGTTGGGTAGATTTTCGGTACTGCAGGGCTGCTATTTAGGACTGGTTTTGGTCACTGTTTTGACTGTTTTAGGCTACTGGTTTTGTCTAGGTTTTTTGGTGCAATTTCGTTGTTTGAGTGGTTGTTGGTTTAGTCGGTAATTGGCCTGCCAAGTCAAGGCTTATTTTGTTCCTTTTGCTATACGTTGAACATGGGATATGCGTGAGGGTTTATTGACTTGTTTGATCGTGCAGTGATGAGGTGAAGGGCTGCTTGTGGTGTTGTTTGCCAAGCGGGTTTGATGAGAGGGCTGAGGGTGGAAAGTTGGTGAGTGGAGAGCTGGTCACCCTTTAGGGTTCTTTGTGTCGGTTTATTTGCTTATTTTGAAGGAGGGCAGGCTGTTTGGTGATGAATGAGCGAGAGAGACAAGTTTAGTGAGAGGGACCGTGTGAGGCTAGGGTTTGTTGATTCACTGGAGAGTGAAGACGTGGTCAGTATTGTGATTATGGCGAGTTGATTTTTTTGTGTGGAGAGGGGCTGCGAGTGAGGGTGAGGGGGCAGTTTGTTGTCATGTTTAGGGTTTATGTTTTGTTCTTGTTTTTGTGTTCAGTCATGAATTGTCCAGGGAAAAGAGAGAAGATGGACCAAGCTAGGGTTCGTTGATGAAAGGGTAGTGTTTTGGCAGTTTTGTGGGTGATGAGAGGGTTTTCTACATGAAGGTGTGTTTGCCATTCGAACGCCCGCAATCTGTTTGCCGTTCGAACGTGTTTCCGAACGCGGCACGAACGCACATGCAGTGAACATGTGAATTAAATATGATGACATACTTATTTTTAATTTCCCCTTCCGACGTCCGTTTCCCGCGACTTCCGCAACTTATCGGGTAGTGCCTCCAACCGAGGCTCATCATCGGGCTCATGCAAAAATGCAAGTGTCTACACCTTCATTTTCAGTATCGACTAAATGAAAATGAATTTTGAAAACATCGGAGGATCAGACCTTAACTTATCTTCTCCGTGCACAGATACTTTGGTCGTTCTCTTGGGTTGGCACATTGGACATCGCGTTATCAGATGAGCTTGCCAATTTTTTTTTTTTGTAAATATTGAATAATGAGATAATTGAGAAATGTGAATGAGAAATTGAAGATGAGAGAATTAAGAATGAGAGAATTGTAGAAATTGAGAGAATTGAGAATTGGTGTGTTGAAAAAAATGAAGAATGACCCCTATTTATATATTTTTTGATTTTTTTTATACCTAAAATGCCCCTAAAACTAGCCGTTTTAGGTTGGAATAGTAGAACCGGTGGAACCGAATGGTTCGGGTAGGGACGAACCCTAACCGAACTGAACAAATCCGGTTCTGATTCCGGAACCGGAACCGTCAGGTTCCAACCGGTTTGGTTCCGGTTCGATTTTGGTTCCAAACTGTAACCGTGGCCGAGTCTACTTAAATGTTAAATTTTTAAATTTTGGGGAAAATTTATAATTTCAGAAATTATGGATGAAAATAGAATTTTGAAAATTATGGGCCAAAATGCAAATATGGAAATTATGGATTGTTTCATAATTTCCAAAAGTACAGGGGTCCTTTTATAACGTATAAAAAGTGTAGGAGCTGAAATATAATTAAGTAAAGTATTTGTATTAAATTATAATTTCAGATTTATAGTATCCTAATTTGATTATGATTGATAAATTTTATTTAATTTATTTAATTAAATAAAAAGGGAATAATTATTTATTTTAATAGGATTAAATCTTATTCCAATCAAAATAATCCTAAATTGATTAGGATTAAAACAACTCAATTCACAAACCTATCAATACTAAATTACCCTTCTTCTTTTTTTTCGCATGCATCAACGTGAACAACATTGGTGAGAAGTTTGGCAAATTATGATTGCGTGTGAATTGGTGAGGGAAAAGTTGAGAAAGAATTTTCTTAATAAAAAAATTTGTTTAAATTTTTTATATTCCCAAAAGTTCCATAAACCTTAAAATAAATATATTTTCTTCCGCTAACATTAAAGAAAAGACACCTATGTAATCTTAGATTTGAGAAATCTAAATTCCTTAACTCTCTACTTTGTGTGGATAATTTAGAGGCCAAATATTTGGGTTGCTCTAAAGATTATACGAGGAGTGAGTCGAAGGTTGTTTTAAACTCTATTGATGATAAAGACTTAAGGTAAGTTCTTTATTTATGGTTTCAAATATAAATACTATCATGCAGCATGAAAATTATTAAAGATATTCAATTGGAAATTTAAGTTTAAAATTGAAGAATTTTAATTTTCCGTCTCATTTCATATGTTAAATTTCCAGGAGGACCACATATTTACAACATATTAATATTATCAACCCATCCACGTTTTTAATTGAATTTAATGCAATAAGGATGCATTTAGCAGCTTATATTGCACCGCATTAAAATAATGCTACGTTTTAAAATTATTCTATTTGCACCTAAGTTTAATTTGAGTTTGGCCCATTACAAAACACAAGCCTAATTCTAAATTAGAGTCCAATATTTTCAAAGTGGTGACATAAAGTGCAGACTTAATCCATTAAGCCATTTTCTCCAAAAGTGATGAATGTGCAGAGTTATTCCTCCAAAGGTGGAAATTTTACCTTTTTTTTTTATTATTAATTATTTTATTTATTTATTTATTTATGGAGCAGATAAACTCAACATATAAAACCAAATGCATGACAACCAACTCAAAACCAGAAAATGAAATTCAACTTCAAATCAGTAGTTTCAATATTTTATCACTCTAATTCCATTTTATAATTAAATTTCTCAGTAGTTGATGTCTTTGAGGATTTGTTCTTCAATTTCAGTCCAGTAAATACAATTTCCTTAGCTTTAAATTTCGGTCCTAGTTTTCTTAAATCTCAAAATCCTGTTTAGTTTTAATTACTTGTCCCTTTCAAATAATTAGAGAACCAGTCATAATATTAGGTGCTACAATGTGCTCTGGTGAGAAGAGTTGGTTCAGGGGATTGTGAGTGAAATTGTGAATAATTGTTACTTCATAAGACATTGCCTATCATATAACAGTACAATAATAATTATGAGGCTTAGCCTACCATAAATCTTAATAATAAAATAAAATAATGAGACACAGATTTAACGTAATAAAACCCTCAATGTAAGGGAAACATCAACGGACAAATGTTGAAGGATTTTACTACAGTGGAAATTTTTTTACAACTTCTCTATAAACATAAGGAGTGAACAATCTCACATTCTCTTAGAATAGGAGAATTATAACTCTCTCACCAACTCTTAAGAAGAAACAATATTTTCTCTATTAGAATACAAAAGATTTACTTGAGAATTGAATGAAGAAAATAATGAAATAAAGCCTCTATTTATAAGCATAAGATTCACTGTGCAAAATAATGAATTTTAATTTCTTATTATTATTTTCTTTTATGCATGTGAGACCCACCCACAAATTTAATATATTTTTTCTAATCATTTGCACCTTTCGGTGCAATGATTAACAATTCTCCCATTTGAAAACTTGATTGAGAACCAATCAGTTTCCACACCATCCATTCTACTTTGCTGTTTTCAAGCTGCTTACGTTTTTGCTAAGCCATAAGAGGATCCACACCATTCAAACTTGTCTGTATTTATAGGCTTGATCATTACATCTAAAAGGCTCTCATTGGTACGTACCTGTAATAATTTCATATTGTCTTCTTCCACTACTTCATGAATGAAGTGGTATTGTACCCCTAAATGCTTCATTATTGAATGAAAGACTGGATTCTTTACAATTTACAAAGCACTCTGACTGTCACAAAATAATGAAATCTTCTCTTGTTTGTGTCCTTGCAAGCTTGTGTATATGTCATGTATTCAGCTTCTATTGTAGACAAAGCCACAACATTTTGTAACTTAGATACCCAGCTCACTGCTCCTCCTGTAAGTACAAACACATACCATGTTGTAGATTTTTTTTTATCAAGATCTTCTGCAAAATCTGAATCCACGTAGCCACTGACAACTAATTTTGATCCTCCATAACATAATACAACATCTGAGGTTCCTTTGATATATCTAAGGATCCTCTTAATAGTATTCCAATTCTCTCTACCAGGTTTCGTCATAAAACGAATAACTCATCCCATTGCTTATGCAATATCTGGTCTTGTACAAATCATGGCGTACATTAAGCTTCCCACTGCTGATGCATACGGTACTCGAGACATCTCTTTCCTCCCAGCTTCATTCCTAGGACACATAAAAGGTGATAACTTGAAATTAAGAGGAAGTGGGGTAGAAATTGGCTTACAATCTTCCATGAAAAACCGCGGTAAGATTTTTTTCAAGTAATTTTTCTGAGAAAGCCAAATCTTCCTATTATTTCTGTCTCGGTGTATTTACATCCCTTGATTCTTGTTTGCTGGTACTAGATCTTTCATGTCAAACTCCCTAGCTAACTGTCCCTTTAATTCATGAACTCGATCTTTGTTAGGGCCTGCTACTAACATGTCATCTGTTAGTGTCCTACACATGCCCATGGTCTCTAAATATTGATTCAAGTGTGAATAATAAAGATAAGTTTGCGGAATTAACTTACATTGAGCGGATCATAAGTTCAAAATTTTCTTTGGATGATGGAACTCCAAGCTTTGAGTTGAGTTCCAAACTCTTGGGTTAGTTTCTCTATCACCTTAAATTAACTCACAAAGTGCTAGCTTGATGAATTTTTGCAACAAAAATTCAAGAACAAGAGGGAGTATGTTCGACCAAAGGAGAAAGAAAGAGAGAAGATGGTGAATAGTGATTGTCGTTTCCAAAACGTATTGTGTTGTGTGTTAAATGCTTCAATTTAAAGTAGCCAACTACTTCCATCATAAATAGTGACATGTGATGTAAGTTGTGGGTCCCACCCAATTATAATTCCAAATTCAAGTTGGCTTAGACAACACACTTTGGGCCCAGGTTAGTTTAATCCGATTAAACGAATTTTCCGTCGCGAAATAATTAAATTCAATTTAATTAAATAATAATGCCTAGCAAAATTATTACGAAAGTCGCTTACGAATTAATTCCAAATTAATTTGTTCGCCTGAATTAAAATATAATTTTAATTCCGCATTGAAATCCGATTTCAATTAATATATCCAATATATTATTTAATCGATTAATTCTAAATTAATCGCGTTCTCTCTTCTAGATGAATTTAATCCGAGATCCGCAATTAATCCCAGATTAATTTTCTCTCTCATAATTAATCCCAGATTAATTCTGTTCTAGTCAAATGTCATTGGTGAATCTTTGGGAAGCGACCCAAGAGATCCCTGGATATGTTGACAGTAAATACGGTCATCGGACTATCCGAATACGTGCGTACCCAGTACCACGTTCTTATCGATTTACAAGACATGGTTGGCTTCTAGCAAAGCACCGTGCCTATCCAATTCTCCATAAATATTCAACGAATAATATATAATATGTATCAGACATAGTATATAATTTATTGCGCAATACGATCCAGTATCAGATGTCACATGCTAGGCATATGGCTGGCTTTGTGTCTGCCCCGTACGAAGCATATATCAGATCCCGCGTAACTAGTCTCTGTAATCGGATAATCATGACCTAGTCATATTATCTCGATAGCTGCAGTATTTAAGAGTACTAATACCGTATATTGTGTGATCATCATCTCCATATGATTGAAGTGATACTCCCATCTTGACATCACACCGAATACACTACGATTCTCAGTAAACCCAAAAGAGGCGTACATAGAACCTGTTAAAGCTCCGGATGACCAAAACCAAAGAAAACTGATTGTCGCAAGTATTATCGATGTAAGTCTCAGGTTAAAGATCATATACACCTACCCTGATTCAGATTCCCATAGACACATAGTCATAATACCAATGAGACTCCGAGGGGTCTATCCAGAGCGAAGCTGTTCCCGGTCCAACAGCTAACAGAACCTCTTATCACACTTGAATAAATATCCAATACTTAAATATATGAGAACTATGCTGTTAAGCTTCCATAACGCGCATAAGTGTAATACTAGTCTATTCCGCATTATCGATTTACAGTCTCGATAATACTACGACTAGGGATGTCTAATGATTAAACCGTTCGTGTATTAATACTGTCTCATAACTTATTAATCTGGTTTAACCATATGGACTTTTATCATTTATATATCCAAGTAATCCAATTATAAATGATAAAATAGCAATTTCCTTTGTGACATAGTTAATTTGTACAAAAACACCATGTTATTTACAAATAGTGATTCTATGGGTCATAATTGTCCAACAATCTCCCACTTGGCCTATAGCCAATCACTCAAGTGTCCAACACCTGAACTATGTACAGGTCGCTCAAACTTTTGTTGAGATATAGCTTTCGTCAGCGGATCTGCAAGGTTATCATCTGATGCGATCTTTTCGATCTTGACATCGCCACAATGTATGATCTCACGAATCAGATGAAACCGTCGAAGTACATACTTGAGTCATTGATGAGACCGTGGTTCCTTAGCTTGTGTTGTAGCCTAGCTCAGCTGCTAATAGAACTACTCCTAATCCAATTAGGAATTTATAGATCCAAAATGTTTCTTTTGCTGCCTCAGCTGCAGCAATGTATTCCGCTTTTGTTGTTGAATCGGCAACAATATCTTACTTGGAAGATTTTCAGCTCACTGTTCCGTGTTCAAATAAAATATGTACCCTGATTACGACTTACAGTCATCTTTATCGGTTTGGAAACTTGCATCAGTGAACCCATTCACCTCAAGTTCTCCATCTCCATAGACTAAGAAAGCATCCTTAGTTCGTCTAAGATACTTAAGGATGTTCTTAACAGTAATCCGGTGACCATCACCTAGATCAGCCTGATAGTGACTACACATGCTTAAAGCATACGAGACATCAGGTCGCGACATATCATGGCGTACATGATCGATCCGACTGCAGAAGCGAACGAGATTCGATTCATTGTATCTCTCTCATCTTGAGTTTTAGGACACATGTCATTAGATAGAGAGACGCCATGTGACACTGGAAGCAGCCCCATCTTCAACACTTTGTCAATGTAAGAGCTCTGGGAGAGACCAAAAGCTTTCTGGATCTATCCCGGTAGATCCTTATTCCCAGAATAAAGGCTGCTTTTCCCAGGCCTTTCATGGAGAATTTTAATGAAATCCAAGCTTTCACCGAATGTAGCATGGGAATGTCATTGCCTAAAAGCAATACACCATCCACATATAGGACAATGAATGTCAGTGCGCTCCCACTAACCTTCTTATATACACAAGAATCATCTTCGTTTTTAATGAAACCATATTCTTTTATGATCTCATCAAAACGTTGGTTCCAAGAACGTGTTGCTTGCTTCAATCTATAAATGGATCGATTTAACTTGTAAACCTTGTTTGCATGTTTTGGCACAACAAAACCGTCTGGCTGTTGCATATAAACATCCTCCAAAAGGTTTTCGTTAAGGAAAGCGGTTTTGACATCCATCTGCCATATTTCATTATCGAATTATGCAGCAATAACAAGCATTATCCGAATGGATTTAATCATGACAACATGTGAAAAAGTTTCATCGTAATCGACACCATGTCATTGACGATACCCTTTCACTACAAGCCTAGCTTTGTACGTTTGTATATTGCCATCCATATCCGTCTTCCTCTTGAAGACCCATTTACAACCAATAGGCTTAATGCCTTCTGGTGCATCAACCAGTGTCCAAACTTGGTTGGTATACATGGAATCCATTTTGGACTTCATGACTTCTTGCCATAAAGCGGAGTCGATACCTTGTATCGCTTCCTCATACGTAGCCGGCTCATTATCCTCAATAAGATTAATATCTACATGAGGTGAGATTAGAAACCCATACCTCTCAGGTTATTTTCTGACCTTCTTCAACCTACACAGTTCTTGTGTATTAGAAGATTATGGAATAGTCTCATCCCTGGTGAGCTTTGGCCATTATGGATCCAACCCAAAATGCCAAGGCCCAATTAGGAATCACCCTATGCCAAAAATCAATTTAGGCCCATTAGACCCAATTAAATTATTAAATGCCAAAAAGTTATATTTGGACTTTATGGAAATGGTTTTAGGCCAAATTGGATCCAACCCAATTTTCCAAAACCATACTTGGCCCACCCAAACCCATTAGCCCAAATTCAATAAATTAAAATAACATAATATTCCAAAATCACATTAATTCAATTAAAATGTAATTAACACAATTAATCTAATATTTCCAAAACACAAATTAATCTAATTAATCATGCTCAATTATCCAATTCATGTCCAACACAAATTGAAGCAAAATCAATTCTATAACATGCTTCATACTCAAGGCAAAGGCAAGGAAATAACATTCAATTTTGATTTCAATCTAATTAAATCAACAATTAATATTCATTTCATGCCAAATAACATATCCAATTGTCAAATTTAAAAAATCACCATGAGTTCTTCCTATGGTGCATTAGGCCATGCTTAATGAATTGGGGAAATTTTTGATCCAATCAATTTCACAAATCCAATGATGCACAAATCCAATTTATCATCATCTAAACACAACCAAACAACCAATTTGGAAAAATACATGCTCCAAGTAAAATCCCCAAATTAAAGTCCATAAACCCTAGAATTCAAATCATGCTTAGATTGGCTCTTGATACCATTTTTAGTGTCCTATACATGCCCAAGGTCTCTAAACATTGATTCAAGTGTGAATAATCAAGATAAGTTTGCGGAATTAACTTACATTGAGCGGATAAGAAGTTGAAAACTTTCTTTGGTTGATGGAAGCTCCAAGCTTTGAGTTACGTTCCAAACTCTTAGGTGAGCTTCCCTATCACCTTAAATTAACTCACAATGTGCTAGCTTGATGAATTTTTGAAACACAAATTCAAGAACAAGAGGGAGTATGTTCGGCCAAAGGAGAAAGAAAGAGAGAAGATGGTGAATAGTGATTGTTGTTTCCAAAACTTAATGTGTTGTGTGTTAAATGCTTCAATTTAAAGTAGCCAACTACTTCCATCACAAATAGTGACATGTGATGTAAGTTATGGGTTCCACCCAATTATGAATTCCAAATTGAAGTTGGCTTACACAACACACTTTGGGCCCGGGTTAGTTTAATCCGATTAAACGAATTTTTCGTCGCGACATAATTAAATCCAATTTAATTAAATAATAATGCCTAGAAAAATTATTACGAAATTCGCTTACGAATTAATTCCAAATTAATTCATTCGCCCAAATTAAAATCTAATTTTAATTCCGCATTGAAATCCGATTTCAATTAATATATCCAATATATTATTTAATCAATTAATTCTAAATTAATCACATTCTCTCTTCTAGATGAATTTAATCCCAGATAAATGATTGCCGCAATTAATCCCATATTAATTTTATCTCTCATAATTAATCACATATTAATTCTGTTCGAGTCAAATGTCATTGGTGAATCTTTGGGAAGCGACCCAAGAGATCCCTGGATATGTTGGCAGTAAATACGGTCATCGGACTATCCGAATACGTGCGTACCCAATACCACGTTCTTATCGATTTACAAGACATGGTTGGCTTCTAGTAAATCACCGTGCCTACCAAATTCTCCATAAATATTCAACGAATAATATATAATCTGTATCAGGCATAGTATATAATTTATTGCGCAATACGATCCAGTATCAGATGTCACATGCTAGGCATATGGCTGGCTTTGTGTCTGCCCCGTACGAAGCATATATCAGATCCCGCGTAACTAGTCTCTGTAATTGGATAATCATGACCTAGTCATATTATCCCGATAGCTGCAGCATTTAAGAGTACTAGTACCGTATCTTGCGTGATCATCATCTCCATATGATTGAAGTGATACTCCAATCTTGACTTGACATCACACCCAATACACTACGATTCTCAGTAAACCCAGAAGAGGCGTACACAGAACCTGTTAAAGCTCCGGATGACCAAAACCAAAGAAAACTGATTGTCGCAAGTATTAGCGATGTAAGTCTCAGATTAAAGATCACATACACCTACCCTGATTCGGATTCCCATAGACACATAGTCATAATACCAATGAGACTTTGAGGGGTCTATCCAGAGCGAAGCTGTTCCCGGTCCAACAGCTAACAGAACCTCTTATCACACTTGAATAAATATCCAATACTTAAATATATGAGAATTATGCCGTTAAGCTTCCATAACGCGCACAAGTGTAATACTAGTCTATTCTGCATTATCGATTTACAGTCTCGATAATACTACGACTAATGATGTCTAATGATTAAACCTTTCGTGGATTAATATTATGTCATAACTTATTAATCTGGTATAACCATATGGACTTTTATCATTTATATATCCAAGTAATCCAATTACAAAATGATAAAATAGCAATTTCCTTTGTGACATAGTTAATTTGTACAAAAACACCATGTTATTTACAAAATGTGATTCTATGGGTCATAATTGTCTAACAATCTCCCACTTGGCCTATAGCCAATCACTCAAGTGTCCAACACCTGAACTATGTACATGTCGCTCAAACTTTTGTTGAGATATAGCTTTCGTCAGCGGATCTGCAAGGTTATCATCCGATGCGATCTTTTCGATCTTGACATCGCCACAATGTATGATCTCACGAATCAGATGAAACCGTCGAAGTACATACTTGGGTCATTGATGAGACCGTGGTTCATTAGCCTGTGTTGTAGCCCAGCTCAGCTGCTAATAGAACTACTCCTAATCCAATTAGGAATTTATAGATCCAAAATGTTTCTTTTGCTGCCTCAGCTGCAGCAATGTATTCTGCTTTTGTTGTTGAATCGGCAACAATATCTTACTTGGAAGATTTTCAGCTCACTGTTCCATTGTTCAAATAAAATATCTACCCTGATTTCGACTTACAATCGTCTTTATCGGTTTGGAAACTTGCATCAGTGAACCCATTCACCTCAAGTTCTCCATCTCCATAGACTAAGAAATCATCCTTAGTTCGTCTAAGATACTTAAGGATGTTCTTAACAGTAATCATGTGACCATCACCTGGATCGGCCTGATAGCGACTACACATGCTTAAAGCATACGTGACATCAGGTCGCGTACATATCATGGCGTACATGATCGATCCGACTGCAGAAGCTAATGAGATCTGATTCATTGTATCTCTCTCGTTTTCAGTTTTAGGACACATGTCATTAGATAGAGAGACGCCATGGACACTGGAAGCAGCCCCATCTTCAACACTTTGTCAATGTACGAGCTATGGGAGAGACCAATCAGCTTTCTAGATCTATCCCGGTAGATCCTTATTCCCAGAATAAAGGCTGCTTTTCCCAAGTCTTTCATGGAGAATTTTAATGAAATCCAAGCTTTCACCGAATGTAGCATGGGAATGTCATTGCCTAAAAGCAATACACCATCCACTTATAGGACAATGAATGTCAGTGCGCTCCCACTAAACTTCTTATATACACAAGAATCATCTTCGTTTTTAATGAAACCATATTCTTTTATGATCTCATCAAAACGTTGGTTCCAAGAACGCGATGCTTGCTTCAATCTATAAATGGATCGCTTTAACTTGTAAACCTTGTTTGCATGTTTTGGCACAATAAAAGCGTCTGGCTGTTGCATATAAACATCCTCCAAAAGGTTTCCGTTAAGGAAAGCAGTTTTGACGTCCATCTGCCATATTTCATTATCGAAATATGCAGCAATAGCAAGCATTATCGGAATGGATTTAATCATGACAACAGGTGAAAAAGTTTCATCGTAATCGACACCATGTCATTGACTATACCATCTCGCTACAAGCCTAGCTTTGTACGTTTGTATATTGCCATCCATATCCGTCTTCCTCTTGAAGACCCATTTACAACCAATAGGCTTAACGCCTTCTGGTGCATCAACCAGTGTCCAAACTTGGTTGGTATACATGGAATCCATTTTGGACTTCATGGCTTCTTGCCATAAAGCGGAGTCGATACCTTGTATCGCTTCCTCATATGTAGCCGGCTCATTATCCTCAATAAGATTAATATCTACATGAGTTGAGATCAGAAACCTATACCTCTCAGGTTATTTCCTGACTCTCTCCAACCTACACAGTTCTTGTGTATTAGTAGATTGTGGAATAGTCTCATCCCTGATGGACTGTTCGTGTTCCGAGAGGGGGTCAGTGCCAGGAACAGTATCACTCTGATTTTCATCGAGTTCTACTTTGCTCCCACTTATCACTGCATCTAGGAATTCATTTCGAGGAAAACTGCATGAAGAGCAACAAATATTTTGTTCTCTTGTGGGTTGTAGAAGTAATATCCTTTAGTTTCCTAGGATAACTTACAAATAGGCACTTATCCGATTTGGGTTCTAGTTTGGTACCATCCAAACGTTTAACATATGCCCAGCATCCCCAAATCTTCAGGAATGAGAAACCTGGTTTCTTTCCTGTCCATATTTCATATGGAGTCTGTCCAACAGACTTTGACGGAATCTTATTCAAAATAAGTATTGCACTGTTTAATGATTATCCCTAGAAGGAAATTGGTAGCTTAGTGCAACTCATTATTGACCTTACCATGTCCAATAAAGTTTGGTTTCTCCATTCAGCACACCATTCAATTGCGGTGTTCCGGGAGGAGGCCATTGTGAAAGAATACCATATTCTTTCAAGTAATCGAGAAACTCATTGCTCAAGTATTCTCCACCATAGTCCGACCGTAATGTTGTAATACTTTTACAGGTCTGTTTTTCTACTTCCTGTCGAAACTCTTTGAATTTCTCAAAAGTTTCCGACTTGTGTCTCATAAGATACACATAACCATAACGCGATGCATCATCATCCGTAAAGGTTACAAAGTATTCATCTCCACCTCTAGCCTAGCTAGACATGGGCCCACATACATCACTATGAAAGAGGGCTAACAGCTCGGTGGGACGTACACCCTTACCACTAAAAGGTGTTTTAGGCATTTTGCCAAATAAATAGGATTCGCAGACGTCATATGAATTAGGATCAAATCCGTCCAAGTATCCATTCTTCGAAAGAGTGGATATTCGAGTTTTGTTAATGTGTCACATACGACAATGCCACAAATAAGTCTCATTTGATTTACTCAGTTTGAGCTTTTTATTTGTCATGTTATATGTTTGAGATTCATTTTTATTCAAAATATAAAGACCATTATTAACATCTGCTATACATATCAAAATGTCATCTTTATATATAAAACACCCAGTATTCCGGAATACAAAGGCATACCCGCATAGTGTTAAACTAGATACAGAGATGATGTTTCTAGCCAAACTAGGTACAAAATAACAATCACCTAATGTAATTACATGACCCGATGGCAGGTTTAAAACATAGGTCCCAACGGCCAAAACAGCGACTCTCGTCCCGTTTCCAACTCGTAGGTCGATCTCACCTGAAGCCAATCTTCTGCTAATCTGCAGATCCTACACATCAGTACATATGTAAGTACCACATCCAGAATCAAAAATCTAATTTTTAAAACCAGTAGTGGACATGTTTATTTCAATAACAAACATACCTGAGGCCGGAGCCTTGCCCTCCCTCGCTTCCTTCAAATCTGCCTTGTACTCACGGCAGTCACGCTTCCAGTGACCCTGTTTGCCACAATGTAGGCAGACGTCTTGGGATTTGTCCTTAGTCTTCCCAGAAGACCGTGACGATTTAGCCTTGCCCTTTTTCTTCTTTTTCTTCACACCCCCAGAAGCCTTCGGCCAAGCCTTGGCCTTCTGAGATGTCGAAGTAAGATGCGCCTTACGCTTCTTACCCTTTAGAAGCTCTGGCTTCATCTATTTCAGCATCACCATTAACTCTCCAAGAGTATTTTCTTGGTTCATCATATTATAGTACATGATGAACCCGCCCCAGCAATCGGGCAGAGATTGTAAGATCAAATCTATAGAAGTCTCGGCCTCAAAGGTTATGCCCAGCTGACCTAGCTGTTCGATGTCAGCAATCATCTGCGACACATAGTGCTCGACAGATGTACCCTCTGACATACGTGAGAGAAAGAGCTTATTTTACAATTCGTACTTCTGAGATCTAAGGTTAGATCTGTGAAGGTCCTTCAATTTCAACATCATGTTATAAGATCCAATCCTTTGTTCTGACGACGAAATTGAGGAGTCATTGCAGCAAGCATGACTGATTGAGCGGTAAAGTTATCATCTCGATGAGTCTTCCAAACCTCATGATCAACTGGTTACTCAAGTCCGGGCTAAGGCTCGAGATGTATCACTATAACATAGAGTAACTTCTCGGCTCCCAGAACAATCTTGAGATTCATCTCCCAATCTGAAAAATTGGAGCCGTTAAAGAAATTCTCGCCCATGATTATGTCTCTAACGCTAATCTTTCCAGCCATCTCGATTGCAATAGTCCAACTATCCAATCAACGATATCGGGTACACTCAAAATATAATGGTTACTATAGTTCAACTATATAACCGACTACAAGTGGAGTAGTGTTTTATACAGTCTAACTGTTCAAATAAAGCAATAAAACAATATTAGTCCAACTAATATGTTTATAACGACGATAAATAAAATAAAAGAGCGCGTGTAAGTAAGTATTAAACGAAATTGCAAATTTAATACTGTCCTCCCACTATTTTTCGGCGAGCATCTAACCAATTGCCCCCACCCATTAATATCCATCTGATATACATTATTCCAAATTAAATAAATTCCAAATTTATAACAATTTCTAAAATTGCCCCCACCTAATTAATATCCATCTGATATACATTATTCATTCAAATACATCCAAGTATTCACACAAAGCATGCTGTCAATCAATCTAATCCAATTAATTAATCTTTAATTAATGACCATCCAATGTTCATACAACGATTTGATTTGCGCGAGTCCAACTCGTTTAAGAATAAATACTCAAAGTAATATTCTTGAATTATATCGAACTATAATTTAAAATCCAATTTAAATTGTATCTAATACTAATTCATGTTTAATTCCAAATTAAAGAATTACACTTTTAATAGTGCCTTTTTAGACTTGGATTCCAAATCCAATCCAATTGGGTCTCAAAGGCCATATTAGCACCCAATCCCAATTCAATTAAAGTCCATTGGGCTTTCAATTAATTCTTTAGGCATGAGCTTTGGCCATTATGGATCCAACCCAAAATGCCACGGCCCAATTAGAAATCACCCTATGATAAAAATCAATTTAGGCCCATTAGACCCAATTAAATTATTAAATGCTTGGACTTTATGGAAATGGTTTTATGCCAAATTGGATCCAACCCAATTTTCCAAAACCATACTTGGCCCACCCAAGCCCATTAGCCCAAATTCAATAAATTAAAATAACGTAATATTCCAAAATCACATTAATTCAATTAAAGTGTAATAAACACAACTAATCAATTAATCTAATATTTCCAGAACATTAATTAATCTAATTAATCATGCTCAATTATCCAATTCATGTCCAACACAAATTGAAGCAAAATCAATTTTAAATCAACAATTAATATTCATTTCATGCCAAATAACATATCCAATTGTCAAATTTCAAAAATCACCATGAGTTCTTCCTATGGTGCATTAGGCTATGCTTAAGGAATTGGGGAAATTTTTGATCCAATCAATTTCACAAATCCAATGATGCACAAATCCAATTTATCATCATCTAAACACAACCAAACAACCAATTTGGAAAAATACATGCTCCAAGTAAAATCCCCAAGTTAAAGTCCATAAACCATAGAATTCAAATCATGCTTAGATTCGCTCTTAATACCATTTTTAGTGTCCTATACATGCCCAGGTCTCTAAACATTGATTCGAGTGTGAATAATCAAGATAAGTTTGCGGAATTAACTTACATTGAGCGGATAAGAAGTTCAAAACTTTCTTTGGTTGATGGAAGCTCCAAGCTTTGAGTTGAGTTCCAAACTCTTGGGTGAGTTTCCCTATCACCTTAATTAACTCACAAAGTGCTAGCTTGATGAATTTTTGCAACAAAAATTCAAGAACAAGAGGGAGTATGTTCGTCCAAAGGAGAAAGAAAGAGAGAAGATAGTGAATAGTGATTGTTGTTTCCAAAAATTAATGTGTTGTGTGTTAAATGCTTCAATTAAAGTAGCCAACTACTTCCATCACAAATAGTGACATATGATGTAAGTTATGGGTCCCACCCATTATGAATTCCAAATTCAAGTTGGCTTACACAACACACTTTGGGCCCGGGTTAGTTTAATCAGATTATACGAATTTTTCGTCGCGACATAATTAAATCCAATTTAATTAAATAATAATGCCTAGCAAAGTTATTACGAAATTCGCTTACGAATTAATTCCAAATTAATTCATTCGCCCAAATTAAAATCTAATTTTAATTCCGCATGGAAATCCGATTTCAATTAATATATCCAATATATTATTTAGTCGATTAATTCTAAATTAATCACATTCTCTCTTCAAGATGAATTTAATCCCAGATAAATGATTGCCGCAATTAATCCCATATTAATTTTATCTCTCATAATTAATCACATATTAATTCTGTTCGAGTCAAATGTCATTAATGAATCTTTGGGAAGTGACCCAAGAGATCCCTGGATATGTTGACAATAAATACGGTCATCAGACTATCCGAATGCGTGCTTACCCAGTACCATGTTCTTACCGATTTACAAGACATGGTTGGCTTCTAGCAAAGCACCGTGCCTACCCAATTCTCCTGAAATATTCAATGAAGAATATAAAATATGTATCAGACATAATATACAATGTATTGCGCAATACGATCCAGTATTAGATGTCACATGCTAGGCCTAGGGCTTGCTCTGTGTCTGCCCCGTACGAAGCATATATCGGATCCCGCGTAACTAGTCTCTGTAATCGGATAATCATAACCTAGTCATATTATCTAGATAGCTGCAACATTTAAGAGTACTAGTACTGTATCCTGCTTGATCATCATCTTCATATGACTGAAGTGATACTCCCATCTTGACATCACACCCAATACACTACGATTCTCAGTAAACCCAGAAGAGGCGTACACAGAACCTGTTAAAGCTCTGGACGACCAAAACCAAAGCAAACTGATTGTTGCAAGTATTAGCGATGCAAGTCTCAGGTTAATGATTACATACACCTACCCTGATTCAGATTCCCATAGACACATAATCATAATACCAATGGGACTACGAGGGGTCTATCCAGAGTGAAGCTGTTCCTGGTCCAACGGCTAACAGAACCTCTTATCACACTTGCATAAGTATCCAATACTTAAATATATGAGAACTATGCCGTTAAGCTTCCATAACACGCACAAGTTAATATTAGTCTATTCCGCATTATCGATGTCCAGTCTCGATAATACTACGACTAGGGATGTTTAATGATTAAACCGTTCATGGATTAATATTGTCTCTTATCTTTTAATCCGGTTTAACCATATGGACTTTTATCATTTATATATCCAAGTAATCCAATTACAAAATGATAAAATAGCAATTTCCTTTGTCACATAGTTAATTTGTACAAAAACACCATGTTCTTTACAAATAGTGATGCTATGAGTCATAATTGTCCAACATCATCCACATAGAACAATAAAATAATAAAGTCATTATTTCCAAACCTCTTGTAATATTTACAATGGTCTGAACTGCGTCTGTTATACCCAAGCAAAAAATGAAGGAATCAAATCTCTTATACCAAAATCTCGGCACATGTTTGAGACCATATAGAGATTTGTTCAACTTGTAAACCAAGTTCTCATTGTCTATTTCAGCAAAACCTTTTGATTGGAGCATATAAATTTTTCTTCAAGTTTTTAATGAAGAAATGCAGTGTTTACATCCAAGTGTTCCAAATGTAGGTTAAAAGTAGCACACATAGCCAGGACTTCTCTGACTGTTGTAAGTCGAACCACAGAGAAAATATCTCGTTGAAATCAATTCCTTCTTCTGAGCATATCCTTTCACCACAAATCATTCACAATACCGCTCCATTTGATCATTGCTATCTCACTTGATCTTGTAGACCCATTTATTACCAATGGCATTTTTTCCACGTGGTAATAGTACTAGATCCCATGTATTATTTCTGTGTAAAGCTTCTATTTCTTCTTGCATTGCTGCCATCCATAAAGATGAATTTACTTCATTTATAGCTTCATGGAAATTAGATGGCTCTTCATCCTCTGTTAGAACATAGTATGTAATGTTACTCTCCGTAACATACTCTAAGTGCCAGCCTGAAGGTCTTCTCTCTCGAGTTGATCGACGGACTTCAGATGCTTCAAACACAATTGGTTCTGGTACCTTTTGCTCTGGTGCTGCTTCAGAAGAATTTGAATTTTCTCGTTCTAGATTATTTTCCACAAGTAATGTTGTAGTCTTTGTACTTTCTTTTGAAGTGCTATTATTTCCTTCTTTCTGCAGTTGTTCTTCTGTAAATATCATATCCATGTTGATGATGATCTTGTGGGTAGTGGGATCCCACAAGTGATACCCCTTTACTCCATCAGCATAACCCAAGAAAATAAATTTTATAGATTTTGGATCTAGCTTTGTTCTTTCTTGAGCGTTGTACATCACATATATAGAACAACCAAAAAATGTGAAGAGATGAGTAATCAGCTGGTTTTCCGCTCCACATCTCCATCGGTGTCTTCAAATAATTGGCATTTGATATAGATCTATTTACAATATAACATGTTGTATGAATTGCTTCTGCCCAAAAGCATTTTGGTAGACTAGTTTTGTCTGAGAATAACTCTTACTCTTTCTAGTAGCATTCGATTCATCCTTTCCGCCACACCATTTTTTTGAGGAGTGTATGGTGTAGTAGTTTATCTTTTGATGACTTTTTGCCGACAATATGCATCAAAATCCTTGCTGTAATATTTTCCTTCATTATCCATCCTTAAACACTTGACTTTTTTCCCAATTTCTATTTCAATTTTTGCTTTGAAGTTTTTGAAAATTGGCATCACATCTGACTTGTTTTTGATCGGGTACACCCAACATCTTCTAGAAAGGTCATCAATGAATGATATAAAATATTTTTCTTTCCCTAGAGATTGAACCAGTGCAACCTAAATATTAGAGTGAATCAATTCTAAAATGGTTTTGCTCCGAGCACTTGACTTGCTGAATTATAATCTGTTTTGCTTACTTATAACACAATGCTCACAAAACGGTAGACTAACTTCTTTCAAGCCTAGAAGTAGCTTTGATTGACGAGAATCTTTTTTTCCTATTCTGACATGTGGCATAGTTTCTGGTGCAACAACATAGAAACTTCCTATCTAGAATCTAGTGATGCTACCGATGTAGTTGTTTCCTGAATCGAGTCTCCTAAAAGCATATATAAGTTTGCTGAGATCTTTTCAGCTTTCAAGATTATAAGTACTCATTTCACCATTTTTAATACTCTGTTTTCAACAACGGTCTTGTATCCGTGGTCATCTAGCTGTCCAACTGACATAAGATTTTTCTTCATTCCCATAATATGTCGAACATCTTGTACAGTGCAAATTGTACCACCGTATATCTTTTTTTTGATAGCTCCAATCCCAATAATTTTCAATGCATGATCATTGCCTAGAAAAACTGATCCTCCAGAGGCAGGTTCATAATGACAAAACCATTCTCTCCTAGAGGTCATGTGCCATGTTACTGC
>SKCR01038096.1:0-91002 GCA_019454045.1 Zanthoxylum bungeanum
CCGTCTACTACTCTTTCCCTCTCTCCTTCTCTTTTCTTTCTGTCCGGCCTCGGTTTCAGTTTCCTCGTTGTTTGCTCCTTCCATTCTTTCCAGTCGATCCATCATAGACCTCATGCCATCTTCCATTCTTTTCATCCAGTCTATTGCCGGGCCTCCTGGTTGGTGGTTTCCGTCCTCCGCCATTTGTCTTCTTACGTGAACTGCTTTTTGTGAAGTTCCCCACAGACGGCGCCAACTGTTAACGGTGGATTTTGGTCTCAGGGTAATATGGGAATATCACTCCCGAGGAAATCCTCATTCAATAGTGAATTTGTTTGGTTATGGGGGACCAAAGGCAAACTTAGCAAAAGACAGATAAATGCACCAATCAACAAGGAGATTTAACGTGGTTCGGCGGATCTTGGTCCGACCTACGTCCACGGGCACAAACAGGATGATACTTTTTATTACTGAAATATGCTTCTCGGATCTCTTTTGTGTTTACAAGTCAGAGCTCGATGATTCTGATCTCAACTCTTCCTTGCTCTCAACTTGTTCCTCTTATTCTCTCTTTTCTTGTTCTTTTTTCCTTCACTCTACCCTCCTATTTATAATGGTGAAGAAATCATATTCCTATTTGTACAAGAATTTCCTAGTTGAAACTATTCCTTTTTCCCATAAGGATTCCTAGTCAAAACTATTCCCTTTTTCCATAAGGATTCCTAGCCAAAAACTACATTTACTTCCTTTATCATACTAGGACATTGACTTACTAGTTTACCCCATGAAAGTAGGATAACTTATTATCTTATCTCATATGGATAGAATGCCTTATTTTCCCGAACATGTCTTGCCCTATGCTCGGTCTTCATGTGGTCGGTCATAATAGTTTTTTGAACTGAGAATGCTGCTGTCGATCTGATAATGCTCGGTCATCCGATCTCAAGTGCTCGGTCTCGATCAACAAGGGAATTTACCCTTTTTACCTCTGTCGTGTTGTTTAAATAACATAGTGCCCGGAAAACACCATCAACATCTGTCCCCTAGTTCTCGGTAACAACGAGTTTGTGAGTTGATGCCGGGAACTATAAAAAAGATGGTGTGTCAATGAATCGTCGGTGGTCACTTCAGGAACTGCAGAGAAAAATGTCTCGGTTGCAAATCTGGTCATTCCTGCCACCCTCATGTGCTCAGTCAACGAGGATCCCGTTATCTACCCATGGAGATAATGCTTTGCCCTTATGCTGACGACGACCGACTCGGTGGGACGTAACCCGACCCCGAGCTGAAATGAACACTTGGCTCCGGGGGAAATGTTACGTCCCCAGACCAAAAGGACGGACTCGGTGGGACGTAACCCGACCCATGGACTCGGTGGGACACGACCCGACCCCGAGCTGAGATGAACACTTGGCCCTGGGGGAATGTTACGTCCCCAGACCAAAAGAACGGACTCGGTGGGACGTAACCCGACCCCGAACTGAGATGAATACTTGGCCCTGGGGGAATGTTACGTCCCCAGACCAAAAGGACGGACTCGGTGGGACGTAACCCGACCCCGAGCTGAGATGAAGACTTGGCCATGAGGGAATGTTACGTCCCCAGACCAAAAGGACGGACTCGGTGGGACACGACCCGACCCCGAGCTGAGATGAAGACTTGGCCATGGGGGAATGTTACGTCCCCAGACCAAAAGGACGGACTCGGTGGGACGTAACCCGACCCCGAGCTGAGAGAAACCAAGTGACCTCGGCGGAACGAATCCAGCCCAGAGCTAATTAACCAAGTGGCCTCGGCGGAACGAATCCAGCCCAGAGCTATTTAACCAAGTGGCCTCGGGGGAACGAATCCAGCCCGAGCCTGATTAACCACGTGGTCTCGGCGGAACGAAATCCAGCCCCGAGCTAGGTAATCTTTGGGACTTGCTCAGAAGGGAATTGAATCAACCTTGTGAAGCCCTACCGAATCTGGCACGGGCGTCCCCTTGCCAGATCAGTGAAAAACAAAATCAAAAATTTGAAAAATAAGACCAAAAAGGTGGGGGTGACTCGGCACTTGTCCCAAAAGAAAACTTTTTACAAATGTAAACAACAGCACGGATGCCTCACAACAGCGTCCTGCCCGAGGCCTCCAAAACACATTCTGAATCTTTCAATTCAGTGTCCCGGCGAACCAAGATTTGGATCAAAAAGAGCGTTTGATTGGTAAGGGCACATCCTCTACACGTCGGTCCACTGGGGAGCCTGTGTGTTTTCGTGAGGGCTCCTCCTTACCACGCTGGAGTAGGCACACGCTACAGGGGCTCAACGCATCCCCGTGCTGTGCCTCTCACGGATCCAAGTGATGAATGGATCAAAGAGTGTCCGGGGCGCTAAGGGCATATCCCTCCTTAGGTCCGGTATCACTGGAGCTAGCAATCGTCACGGGGGCCTTGTCACTCCCCGTGCTATGCTTCCCACGGATCCATTACATCGGGTAAATGAGGATCAAAGAGTGCTCGATACATTAAGGACATATTCCTCCTTATGTTCGGTAACACTGGAGCAAGCAATCGCCACAGAGGTATCATCCCTCCCCGTGCTATGCTTCCCACGGATCCTATGCATCGAGTATGTCCCTGAGGACCCCGAGCTAAAGAGATATTTGGTCCTGGGGGAATGTCTTGTCCCCAGTCCAATGAGCATGACCCGGTGGGACGTAACCCGACCCCGAGCTGAAAAAGGCACTTGGACCTGGGGGAATGTTACGTCCCCAGTCCGAAGAGCTGACTCGGTGGGATGTACCCGACCCCGAGCGGAGAAGGTACTTGGACCTGGGGGAATGTTACGTCCCCAGTCCGAAGGGCTGACTCGGTGGGATGCACCCGACCCCGAGCTGAAGAAGGTACTTGGACCTGGGGGAATGTTACGTCCCCAGTCCGAAGGGCTGACTTGGTGGGATGTACCCGACCCCGAGCTGAAGAAGGTACTTGGACTGGGGGAATGTTACGTCCCCAGTCCGAAGGGCTGACTCGGTGGGATGCACCCGACCCCGAGCTGAAGAAGGTACTTGGACCTGGGGGAATGTTACGTCCCCAGTCCGAAGGGCTGACTCGGTGGGATGCACCCGACCCCGAGCTGAAGAAGGTACTTGGACCTGGGGAATGTTACGTCCCCAGTCCGAAGGGCTGACTCGGTGGGATGCACCCGACCCCGAGCTGAAGAAGGTACTTGGACCTGGGGGAATGTTACGTCCCCAGTCCGAAGGGCTGACTTGGTGGGATGTACCCGACCCCGAGCTGAAGAAGGTACTTGGACCTGGGGGAATGTTACGTCCCCAGTCCGAAGGGCTGACTCGGTGGGATGCACCCGACCCCGAGCTGAAGAAGGTACTTGGACCTGGGGGAATGTTACGTCCCCAGTCCGAAGGGCTGACTCGGTGGGATGCACCCGACCCCGAGCTGAAGAAGGTACTTGGACCTGGGGGAATGTTACTTCCCCAGTCCGAAGGGCTGACTTGGTGGGATGTACCCGACCCCGAGCTGAAGAAGGTACTTGGACCTGGGGGAATGTTACGTCCCCAGTCCGAAGGGCTGACTCGGTGGGATGCACCCGACCCCGAGCTGAAGAAGGTACTTGGACCTGGGGGAATGTTACGTCCCCAGTCCGAAGGGCTGACTCGGTGGGATGCACCCGACCCCGAGCTGAAGAAGGTACTTGGACCTGGGGGAATGTTACGTCCCCAGTCCGAAGGGCTGACTTGGTGGGATGCACCCGACCCCGAGCTGAAGAAGGTACTTGGACCTGGGGGAATGTTACGTCCCCAGTCCGAAGGGCTGACTCGGTGGGATGTACCCGACCCCGAGCGGAGAAAGGCACTTGGACCTGGGGGAATGTTACGTCCCCAGTCAGAAGGGCTGACTCGGTGGGATATAACCCGACCCCGAGCTGAATAACCAAGTAGCTTCGGCGGAACGAAATCCAGCCCCGAGCTGAAAGAGGTATTTGGCTCTGGGGGAATGTCCCGTCCCCAGACCAATATGCGTGACTCGGTGGGACGTAACCCAACCCCGAGCCGAATAACTGAATGGCCTCGGCGGAACAAAGTCCAGCCCCGAGCCGATCAAGTCTCAGTGCTTTGGTCGTTTCTTTTGTATTAGGCGCTAAGTTTTTCCCCGGTTTTTTGAGTAAGTCTTTCTATTTATGTTTACGAAAGTGGACGAGAACCTTTTTGAAAAGAGAAAGTTTTTATTCATGTTTCGGGGACAAACTGCCCTTTTCTCAGTTGATTTGGCGGCCACATGCTCTTTGTCTGGTCGTCATAACTTCGTGGTCAATGTATTTGTTCAGATATCCGTTTCGTGCTAGGTCTTCCATCTGCTCTCGTAGATCTTTACATCCGTCCGTTGCATGTCCTCTGGAGTTGTGGTGTACGCAATAAGCCTTTTGGTTCCTCTTGTCCGGGGGAAACCTTCGTTGGTCGGGTTCTACTAAGAGGCCTTTCCCCTGGATCTCCATGACAATTTGTCCCAGTGGTTTCTTTAGGGGAATGTATGCATCTTCCCCGACCACATGGTTTACTTGGGTTGGCGCCCTTCTCTCTTGATTGTCCCGGTGCAGTGGCTTGAATTCTTTGTACTTCGGGAGTGGTCTTCTGGATTCTCTTTCTGTTCGGCGGGGAGCACCCTCCCTTGCGGTTCTTTCTCTGATAGTGTTCCCTTTTCGGGATACTTTCTCTTCGTTCTCCAATAAAACAAATTTTCGGGCCACCTCCAGAGCGGTGGCGTAGTCCGGGGTGTCTTGGATCCTTAGATGGGTCCATAGCCTTCCGACTTTCAAGGCTCCCTTCAAGCTTTCCAGGGCCTCGGGGGATTCATACCCTCCGACTTCGAGTACCATATTATGGTATCTTTCAATAAATATCTTCAGGGGTTCATCGTCTCCTTGCTTCATAAGCCTTAATTCTCCAACTGTTTTCCTGGGGACACAAGCCCCCTTGAAGTGCCGTATGAATGACTTTTTCAGTTGTGTGAAGCTGCTGATGCTTCTTGGGGCCAGGCTTCTATACCATAGGATGGCCGGTCCGGCCAGAGTTAAGGGGAATACTTTGCAAATGGCGTCCCCTGTTACCCCTTGCACCTCCATTAGTATGATGAAACCTTCAATGTGGGTTTTGGGATCGGTATGGCCTTTGTATGGTGTCATGGTCGGCATGCTGAATTTTTTTGGGAATTTCTCTGATTTTATTTCCTCTGTGAGGGGGGACTCATCTTTGCCGTCCTGGATATCCCCTCTGTTTGTATTGGGATGTACTCCCCATTTGATAAGCTCTTCCCGTAACCAAGATTTCATGTTGCTATCTTTGGTTCCATTCCGCCTCCTGCGGTCTCCTTTCTTTCTGTTATCCCGGGGGTGGTGCTTCTCGTGGCTGGTATCTTCTCGCATTTCTTCGTCATATTCTTTCTCCTTTCGCCGGGTGTTGTGAAGGCTATCATAGGAGGGGTCTGGTGACGATTTGTCACTTTCTTCCTCCCAGGTGTCCTCGGTCTGGGAATCTCCCTGAACCACTACGGATCTTACCCTGTAAGGATCCCTCTTCCGGGGTCTGTCGTCCTCACTTATATCGACAATTCTTTTTCCTTCTGCTATGTCGTTCCTTCGTCGGCTAGTCCCCGCTTCGAATTTTTCATTGTGTGCTCCTTCTATCATTTCCAACCGTCTACTATGGTTTTTAGCAGAGTTTGGCTTTCCTCCCTTTCTTTCCTAAGGTTTTCCTCAATCTTCTCCATCCAATCTGCAGCCGAGCTCCCTGATGGTTGGTGGCTTCCGTCTTCCGCCATTGTCTTACTACGCGAGCTGCTTTTTGTTGAGTTCCCCACAGACGGCGCCAACTGTTGACGGTGGATTTTGGTCTCAGGGTAGTATTGGAATATCACCCCCAAGAGAATCCTCCTCCAACTGTGAATTTGTTTGGTTATGGGGGACCAAAGGCAAATTTAGCGGAAAACAAGAAAATACGCCAATCAGACAAGGTGTTTTAACGTGGTTCGGCGGATTTTGGGATCCGACCTACGTCCACGGGCAAGAACAGGATGGTGCCTTTTATTACTCAAATACACTCCTTGAGTCTCTTCCTTGCTTTTACAAATTAGAGCTCTTATGGTTCTAATCTCTCACTCTTGTGATGATTTTCAGATGTCTTTTACACATGCTCTACCCTCCTATTTATAATAATACAGAAATCAGATTCCTATTTGTATAAGAGATCCTATTGGACTTAATCTTCTCTTCTTGTAGGGTTTCCTGATCCGGTGCTGCCTTCTCCTTTCGTATTCCCTCTTGGATTCTGACTCCTTCTCCTTTCGTATTCCCTCTTGGATTCTGACTCCTTCTCCTTGCGAGAGTAGGACATTTCTCTTATCTTATCCGTAAGAATGGGGCGCTGCTGTCTTGGACACTTCCCGTCGTCTGGTCGGTTTTAATGAGGTCGGCCATGACAATCTTTTATGCTGAGAGTGCTCCTGCCGACATCTATAGTGATCGATCACCCAGACCATAGTGGTCGGTCCTTTCGTAATGAGGTCGGTCTCTTCATGATGTGGTCGGTCTTCTTCATGATGTCAACCAGGGAAAGAAATTTACCCTTTTGTCCCTGTTGCGCTGTCTTAAATGCCGTAGTGCCTGAAAACACCATCAACAAAACCTATATAGGATATGTGGGTGTTAGCCTTTGAACATTCCCTTAAGATAATACATTTACTTTACTGACTGACCAGTAAATACGATTTCTTTGAACTGTGCTGTCATTGGTGTAAATGATGATGTATTGCACACATGTATCTTTTCTTGCACAACTGAGTTCTCATGGTTATATTCTTTTTGGCCCTGAATAACTGCTTGGTTTTGCAAGAGTTTCTATGAATTGTGCTATTTACAATTCCATTTGGAAGGACCACAGTTCCATCTCACATAGGTGATTTCTTAATTCGAATTAACCATTCTTACTCAATAAAAATTATTAAGAGCATAGCTCATCCTCACTTCTTTAAACATCACTGATTTATCATAGTGGTAATCCTCTACAAAGAATAACCTCCACAATGATCTAACAAAGTCTTTACAATTAGGTTGTTCATTTGAACCTAGATCTTTGGATCTCCAGTCAAGTAGGTTGAGTTTTCTTTCGCATTGACATATTATTGTATAGGCTTCAGTCCCATCCCACTCGATAATTCCTATATTACTTCTCTATTTAACCATTTGGTTAGCGGATCCGCAGACCTCACATAGTCAATAGAAATAAACCCAGTAGAGATTAATTATCTAATAGTATTATGCCTACGACGAATATGTCTAGACTTATCATTATCATATCACTTTGTACTCTTCCAATAGCAGATTGACTGTCACAGTATATGCAAATTGTCAGAACTGGACTTGGCCACTTTGGAATACCCTCTAAGAAATGATATATCAATTCAGCCTCTTCACCACACTTGTCCAAAACAATAAACTCAGATTCCATAGTGTATCTGGCTATTGTTGTGATATTTTATATCGTAACGAAAGTGTACGATGTCAAGTTTTAGTATAAATCAGTGAAAGAGTGTCGAACCCACAGGGATTGTGTTCAACTCACACTAAGTACTATAATTAATACTTCTAACTTTATTTAGACAATAATTAAATTAAGAATAATCTGAAGTTAAAACTAAAAACTAATTCTGCAAGATATTAAAACGTTAAATAAGATAACCCAAGATGAGAGAGATTCTAGAGTTTGATTTCACCTAGTTATCCCCTATGTATTTTTTATGCCAATCAATCATTGTTCTGTTGCATTGTTTATAAGTCAAGAATCCTAAAATATTCAACTCCCTCTTCCGAGTATTAGTGAAAGTATTATCAGTTACAGACTTCGATATCCCTATAAAACTCTAGTAATTAACAATTCATTATGTTATGTGATTATATGTTAACGACTTCAAAGGAACTGTAGATTCTCTCAAACTCTATAAAACTCCTAAGTTATATTCTCTAGATCCTATTCAAAATCCCTCTCTCCCGAGTGATAGATTCTGAATATTCATCATCTTAAATTGTGGCCAACAATCAAGAAGCATTAAACGCAAGAGAATATAAATAAACTGAATTATAATTTCAACAAACTCAAATTGGCAATCAATACATAGGTTCAAACATAGGCTACATCATCCTCTAGAATTATAGATTTAGTTCATGACGAAAGATAATAACAATGAAAACATGGTCATGAATCTAATAGAAATCATGAGAGTTTAAAGATAGAAACTAGAAGATTAAACTCGAATTGAATCCCTTCGTCTTCGGACGTCACCGCATTTGTCACTTCTTGTCGCTCTTCAATCTTTCTTCTTGTATCTCTCTACAATTCAGTGTTTTGTGTTTTGTGTTGTGTATTAGTGTAGGCATTGCATTTTTGCATGTGAAACCCGATGATGAGTCTCATTTGGAGGCACTACCTTTTAAGTCACGGAAGCCGCGGGAAACGGACGTCAGAAGGGAAAAGATGGAAATTAGTACTTTTTCAAATTTGACTCGCTTGTTTAGCTTCGGGCTCGCTGGTGGACCTCCGTTTTAAAGCACCTTTAGCCTAAAAAACCCAGAACCATTTAACCTTGGCCCAAACCCACTCACCAAACCAACACAACACATAGCCCACCACACTTGGCCCACACGCCCAAAGCCCTCAAAATACAACCCAATTAAATTAAATATTAATTAAATAATGTAATTGAATTAAATAAAATAATTAAACCATTTACCAAATTAAATAAGACATAAAATATAATTATACCAAATTAAAATATATTAACTTCCTAACTAAACAAAATCCTATACTAAATTAAATATTATGCCTAATTAAAATCAATCCTAACCAATTAAATATATTGTATTCCTAATCCAAGCCAATCAAATATTCAACCTTCCTAATCTAAGCCAATCTTGTCTCCATCAAATCCATTGCTTTCCTTGTCTAACACTAAATCATATCCTAATTGAATGCACCAAATCCCTTCCTTGTGAGACAAGGTGAAGCCCTAACCCTTCTCTATATAAACAACCCCTAACCAAAGCCATGCACTTCCTTCACACAATTGGAATTCACGCCAAAAACCCTAAGGCCCTACCTCTCAACTCTCACCACACACGGCAGTGACCAAAATAAAGCAAATAAACCCTAATCACATAGACGACCTTCACGCATAGCAAAACAACAAACGCATGTAGCCCTCTTCACGTTACAGACAATAACCCTTGAGCCACCGATCAAATAAACAAAGAGACACACGGCTAAAAAAATAATAACCTTCAAACTACACCTCACTCTCCCTGCAAATAAATTTCCCTAACGCCACCTGCCCCATAAGCAACCAACTTCAGCACTCACGCCTCACGCTACAAATTCCCTCACTGCCACCTAGCCTCTCGCCAACTACACAGCCATCAGCCTATACACCTCTCGGTAACAACCCCACGCCTCACACTACAAATTTCCCTAATGCCAGCCATCACGCCTCAAGCCATAGCCTTCACAAACGTAAGCTCTTCACGCTAAACCCCTCTCTTCAAGCACAAATTCACGTAGCAGCCCTCATCTTCACAGCCACGCCCACTGCCAGCAACACACAGCCCTTCAAACAGTCCCAAAATCTGCCTTAAAATTGTCACACAAACTGACCGAATAAACACCCCAAAAACTGTCTTGAAACTGTCCCAAAAAAACTGCCCGAAACAGCAGCCCGATACCCATTAAAACCGCACAAAATAGTCCATAAATGCACCTGAAACAGTGACCAGAAAACCGCGAGGAAATAGCATCAAAACGGAGTGAAAACAGCGAGCAAAATAGTGAAACAACGAGGTAAAATGCAAACCAGTGAACCAGAAAAGTTGCGGAGTGATAGCCCTTCTGACGGCCGTGAAACGCGAGTCCGAAAGTCGAAATAAAAGGTTAGACCTGAGGGTATTTTCCACATTCGTTTTCTGTTTTATTTTCATTATTTATTGAGTATTGTTAGCATGATTGTTATGTTAAAATGCATGTTGTGGCCCTTGAGTAGATAAATATGTATGGATTACGAAATATTGTATGTTGTGGCTTTGGAATAAAATGAAAGATGTGTCAACTCTCGCGGTATATCGGATGGAAACCCGGACATAAATTTCATAACCGATTCTGAATGGACGGTAGTATGATCTGTACTCGGGATACAACTCCACGTACCGCTTGAGTAAACGACACTTTCTTTTATTTTATGTTGTTTTGATTTATTTATTTTTCGTCATTTGATTTCCACATATTACTTGTTTATGCATGACGCAATCGAGCGCATGAGCTTAGTAAGTCGGATTAAAGGTCCCCTATTTGGAGGGGTTAAAATCCTTTACCATGATGCTTTGCCGCGCCGGTTGATGTGTGTTCGGTTGGATGTAAGATATGTCCAATCGGGCATACTAAGTTTGATATTATTGTCTTATATTCTTTGTATTCTGTATGATGCGATCGAGTGCATGGGCTTAGTAAGTCGGATTAAAGGTCCCCTATTTGGAGGGGTTAAAATCTTTTACCACGATGCTTTGCCGCACCGGTTGATGTATATTCGTTTGAATGTAAGATGTGTTCAATCGGGTATACGAAGTTTCATATAGTTATCATTGTCTTTGTATGCATTGTAATGAAAGGCGCATGGGCTTATTGTGTTGGATTAAAAGGTTCTCCATTTGGGGGAAGAAAAGCCTAAAAGGCTACCTTTACCACGATATTTTCCGTGTCTTTCATATATTGATTGCATCATTTACCTTAGTCTTGGCTTAACGTAGTATAATTAATATATCCATGTTATGATAGCATTTGAGTATTATTTCTTGTGGTATATCGGATGGAAACCCAGACATAAATTCCGTAGCCGATTCCGAATGGACGGTAATGCGGTCTGTACTTGGGATACAATTCCACGTACCACTTGGAAAAGTGCTCACATGTGTGTTTGTGTCCATATTAGTCATCTTCTTTTGCACCACGTCATAGCATGCTTACTTTAATGCCTAATTGCATCCTTAAGTGTCTTTTTGCATTATGTACTTAGTTGACTCTTTTATATGTGCATGGACATGTAATGGCTATTTGTTTATGATATGTCTATGAAATCACATGTTCACCATTATTTGATTCGCCTTTATGTGTGCTTGTGTGGTTAGTGTGTGCTTATGTTTCCATGAATACAATATGCCAATGAAGTTGTATGTTCGTTGCTACTTTGATGTACTTTCAAGCATGCAATCTTAGATGTGAGATATATGCAAATTTAGGTGTAAGTTTTATCTTTGTGCATATGGATTTAGAAGCATGATACTCTTGGAAATAAGTGTTACTTAAGCTTGATTAATTATTACACAAATCCTTTCATTACAAGTGACATAAGTAAGGGACCATTCTGAACCCAACGGTTTGAGGTCTTCCCTTACGAGGGGTGAGTGCGGCCTTAAATCTCATTTTCCGGTTCACATCGGGTGGCGACTCCATTATTCTCCAGTTTAGTCCCCCGTGGCTACTCCGTACTTCCGACCGGGCCGTGAACCCGGGACAGCATGCGTCGTCCAGTTTTTGTGTCCCACAATTAGACTCCTCACTTTGTTTTGGATGAACTTATCTATTTATAATAAAGCATTGGGGTCATTGTGCATAAAAAAACCCTAAAATTAGTGTTCTGGGTCGTTGCGGGGCGCCGCGACTCTGGAAAATTGGCACCGCGATGCCAAAACCTCTGGTTTTTGTATGGCAATCATCAACGAAGGCGTGTCGCGACGCATGGCAGTGTTCCAGGATTTGTACTTTCCACATTTCTGCTCTTCTCGCATGCTTCCGATGGGTCTGTATGGTCCCAAAAACACATATAAATGCCATAAGATCCATATATTAATACTTCCTAAAAATAAAACATAAAAGAACTACAAAATACATTAAATGATACAGAAACTAACAAAATAGTAAGCTAAGAATGAAGGAATAAGTGGGTATAAACCACACTTATCAGCTATATCAGTCTACTTAGAAGATTTCCATGATACAACTGCATCTCCTAGACTTTTAGTCTTTTATGTCAGATATCCAGTTAGCATCAATGTATCCTACTAACACGGTTGGATATCTAGTTTAGTGCAGTCCATAGCTACGAGCATACTATAAATACATGGGTATTATTGTTATCGCTTTCCAGTGGTCAGCTCTAGGATTACTCGTGTATCTACTAAGTTTACTAACTGTGTAAGCTAAAACTCATTAAGTACATTAAACTTCCAATGACTCTAGAGTACTATACTTTAGAAATACCTTCTCCTTTATTATTCGATAGATGTTGGCTTTTTTTATCGATATTCTAGCCACAAAAGAATCATCTTTATTAAATTTCTCAAGAATCTTATCTATATAATGTGATTGACCTAGAACGATGCCATCTGATGTTCTTGATATTTTTATTCCAAGTATCACATCTGCCAAACCTATGTCTTTCATATCGAATCTTGAATTCAACATATTTTTGGTAAATTTAATCATTTTTTCATCATTATCTACAATGAGCATGTCATTAACGTAAAGACACAAAATGACATAGCCATTTGTAGTCTCTTTAACATAAACACATTTTTCACATTTGTTGATTTTGAAACCATTACTATCATAGCATTATCAAACTTTACATGCCAATTGTTTTGGGGCTTGCTTTAATCCATATAAATACTTGACCAGCTTACACGCTTTCTTTTCTTGTCTTAGTGCAGAAAAACCTTCAGTCTGTTACATGTAGATTTCTTCTTCCAAATCTCCATTAAGAAACATTATTTTCACATTCATTTGATGTATTTCAAGATTGTGCAAAGCAGTAATTGTTAATATCATCCTAATAGAATTTATTCTCGTCACCGGAGAATACATATCAAAGTAGTCTAGGCCTCTTTTTCCTTATAACCTTTAATTGCAAGTCTAGCCTTATACTTATCAATCGATCCACCATCTTTCATTTTCCTCTTGAAAATCTATTTAGACCATAGAGGATTACATCTCAGAGGAATTTCCACTGGTTCCCATACGTAATTTTGCAAGATAGAGTCAATTTTATTCTTAATTGCTTCTTTCCAGAATGGTCATTCTGCAAAGTTCACAACTTCTTTAAAGGTTTATGGTTCACCTTATAGCAAATAAGTCAGAAAATTTGGACCAAAGGATTTTTCTGTCTTTACCCTTTTGCTAAGTCTGGGTTTAACATCAACCTCATCTTCTTATTATTGGTCCTGACTATTTCCTTCTATAATCTCATGTGTTCGGTTAGACGAGCTCGATCCTTCAATTGATCTATATGGAAATACATGTTCAAAGAATGATGCATTTCTCGACTCTATTATCATATTCTCATTGACATCTGGAATTTTAAACTTATGCACAAGAAATCGATAAGCAATACTATTATGTGCATAACAAATGAGAAAACTGTTGGGAAGCGGCCGCGAGTGCGCATCGAAAAATCAAGAAGAAATTATGATACCGCTATCCCTTTGCCCAAGACCCATTTGTTTTGATTATTCTACATGCCTAGGCATGTTACTATATATTCTAAGCATAAAAACTCATAAAAGATGCAAAGAACATAAACCTAAACATGCTAACTATCATAAGAAATCTAATTAAAATAAAGAAAAAAAAAGACTTACTTGAACCGAAGACTCCTCCAGTCCTCTCTCCAATCTACAAGCTTTTCTCGAACTCAGAAAACTCTTCCACGTTCCAAATAGCCACCCAAGTGTGTGGCCTCCAAAGGTGCACACACCAAAGCCAAAACTCAACGGCAAGACTACGTTTTGAGTGCACGGGTATTTTGCCATTGGTGCTAGCCTAGGCAAATACCTCAAAACTTTTAACTCGAGGTTCCTCTAGTCAATTAGACTTAAGGATCCTAAAAATCATTGGCTTACTCTTAAACTTTAGAGTTGCTCACTTATATAAACCCAAGATATGAAAGGTTTGGTGTAAAAATTTGTAAAGAATTCTTTCGGTTTATATAGGTGCTCCAAAGATAACAAAATTAATTAAGAATCTGATGTGGGATAAAAGCTAATTTAATCCTAGCTATTGGATATTAATTTATTGGTTTAATGAGATTATAAAACCCTAATAAGAGTTTGGGCCGAATTGGAATTCAAAACAAATAACAAATAATTTTTTTTACTATTCATATTACTATTCACGTTACTATTCATGTTTATTTATTTATTTATTCAATTCCCAAAGTACCCCTATCGTCATTCACCAATCCCTAATCCACTATGGAACCTCATAAATGATCTGTTCAATAATTAAACACATTGAACCATTTATGAATAATTCCAACAACAATCATATATGCTGTTAAATTTATATTGTGCACTGTTAACCATTGATTTAGACTTTGTTGTGTGTGACCTTTTTGGTTTCCCTCGAGTTGGACATGAAATGAATCGTGATAATTTAATCGAACATAAATTATCCTCTGATCAGATGGTCGTTCGATTTCAATGACCAAGGTTGACATCTAGCAACATGCCAATGCCCCTAAATGAGAAGGAAATATATATATACCCATTCTGTATGCGATTTACATATGATACGGTCCCTCGCCTAACTTTATCCCCACCGTTTGACGTAGGGTATGGAAAATGTCTACCCATATAGTCAAAGGTATGATGTTGATAGTGTCATGAATCGTGCTAACCCAAGAATCTCACATGATTCTTCCGCTGCGGCCATAGTCTCAAGCACTGATCACATATATCAACCCGCGAACTGGAATACTACTCTTATAAGAAAATATTATCCGAGAGAGTGGCGATTCTCTGTTATATCTTTACAAACTTCATGTGTTTCAACAAATGACTCAATCATACCCTTATGACCGGATATTTTGAACCGGGGAAGGAGAATGTCAAAGTTATTTGATCCACACATAATATTGTAAGACCTCAAGTCTAAGGACTAGTCATACAATCGATACATGAAAGTTCTCACAGACACATGGGATAAACACTCCATGTGAAAATTTCGGTGGTCAGTTCGATGGACACTAGCAACTCATGCATCCATGTGATACACCAAGCAGACGGATCTCCGCTAGTAGCCTATGAGATCGGCTACCCCACTTAAGGGCAGATCATATCATCATGCTAGTCTCTCTGCTTTGTGAACGCCCAGATTATCCACAAGTTGGGTATAGAGCATATCCCTAACAATCTCCCACTTGTACTATAGCCAACTAGTATGAATCTGGGCACCATACTCTCGGGTGTGCCTATCATGCTTTTGTTGAGTCAGCCCTTTAGTTAGAGAATCTGCAAGATTATCTTCTGTGGGTATTTTCTCTATAATAACTTCTTTTCTCTCAATAATCTCCCTGATGAGATGAAATCACCTGAGTATATGCATGGATTTCTGGTGAGACCTTGGTTCCTTTGATTGAGCAATGGCACCCGTGTTGTCACAGTACATCATGATGCCATTCTTTATTGCGGGAATCACTTCCAGCTCCGTGATGAACTTCTTTATCCAGACTGCTTCTTTAGCTGCCTCAGATGCTGCAATATACTCAACTTCAGTGGTGGAGTCCGCTGTAGTTGACTACTTTGAGCTTTTCCAACTGACAGCACCGCCATTCAAAGTAAACATATATCCTGTTTGCGATCTGCTGTCATCCTTATCGGTCAGAAAGCTCACATCACAGTAACCAATGACTTTCATCTCAGAACAATCTCCGTATGTCAAGAACACATCCTTAGTTCTTTTCAGATACTTGGGGATTATTTTGACAGCTGCCCAGTGTTGCTCACCAGGATTTGCCTGATACCTGCTCGTTATGCTAAGAGCATAAGAGACATCAGGTCTTGTACATAGCATGGCGTACATGATCAATCCTATTGCTGAAGCATAAGGGATCCTACTCATACGCTCTCTATCTGAAGGAGTATGTGGACATTGCTCCTTAGATAATTTGATTCCATGACAAGTAGGTAAATTACCTCTTTTGGAATATTCCATTTTGAATCTTTTCAAAACTTTATCTATGTATATAGATTGAGAAAGTCTTAACAACCTCTTAGATCTATTACGGTAGATCTTAATGCCGAGGATGTAGGCTGCTTCTCCCAAATCTTTCATGGAGAAATTCTGAGATAACCATTGCTCGGTGGCTTGCATCATGGGAATATCATTCTCGATGATTAATATGTCATCGACATATAATACAAGAAATACAACAGCACTCCCACTACTTTTCCTGTAAACACAAGGCTCGTCTACATTTTTGATGAAGTCTAATTCTTTGATTGTCTCATCAAATCGTATATTCCAACTTTTGGAGGCTTACTTGAGTCCAAAAATGGATCGTTTAAGCTTGCATACTTTATTATGATCATCCTTAGATGCAAACCCCTCAGGTTGTGTCATATAGACTTCCTCTACGATGTTCCCATTAAGGAAGGCTGTTTTGACATCCATCTGCCAAATCTCATAATCAAAGTGTGCAGCTAGTGCTAGTAAAATTTGAATGGACTTTATCATTGTAACAGGCGAGAAGGTTTCGTCATAGTCAATTCCTTGGATTTGTCTATAACTTTTCTCCACCAACCTAGCCCTATAGGTTTGGATGTTGCCTTCTGCATCAGTTTTACGCTTGTAAATCCACTTACAACCTATGGGTTTTATCCCTTCAGGTGCATCCACCAAGTCTCAGACTTAATTCTGATACATAGAGTCTATTTCGGATTTCATGGCTTCAAGCCACTTGACTGAATCAATGTCACGCATTGCTTCGTCATAACTGGTGGGATCGTCATTATCAATGACCTAATCATGTTCCTCATCAATATGGAAACCATATCTTTCAGGCTCATGTCTTTCCCTACAAGACTTTCTAAGTTCATAACCTTGTGGTTGTTCCGTCGCTTCCCTTTTGAGGGGCCTGGGGTTTAGTTTTATGTTAGTTTGTTCTTCTCGTACCTCATCGAGGTCAAGTCTACTCCCACTATGTTTCTTGAGAAGGAATTCATTCTCTAGAAATTTAGTATTTCGTGAGACAAATATTCTTTGTTCATTTGAGACGTAGAACATGTATGCTCTTGAGTTCAAGGAATATCCTACAAACTTACATTTAACTGTCCTATCATCCAATTTGTTAGTTGTGTGAGCTTAACATATGCGTCAAATCCCAAAACTTTTAGATAACTAAGACTAGGATGTTTCGCAGACCATAACTCATATGGTGTTTGACTAACAGTCTTGGAAGGAACTTGATTTAGAGTAGTGTTTGCAAGTTTCTAAAGCAAACCCCCAAAATGAAAGAGGGAGAATCCGTGTTTGGCATCATTGATCAGACCATATCTTATAAATGTCATTTCTTTTCCTCCTTCGGAGCCCCAATATGCGGTGGAGTTCCCAGAGGAGTCCACTGGGAACAATGCCATTTTCTCTACAAGTAAATCTTGAATCGTCGCTTAAGTATCACCAACTCGGTCAGACCTTAGGGACTTATACTTTTATTAAGTTGGTTTTTCTACTTCAGTTTTGAAGACTTTGAATTTCTCAAAGGCTGCAGATTTATACCGCATAAGTGATGAGTGGTATTTATATCACTATTTCCCACTCATTTAATCTAATATTTTGTATAGTTTCTTGAGTTTTGTGAATGTTTTGATGTGTTTTGTGTTATTTTGTAGATAAATAAAGTTTGGAAAGCACTGGAGGGCATTTGAGGCAAAACCGGACAAAAATGCGTCAACAGGGATATTTTCGTCTCTTGCGCGTCGCGACGCTGTAACACTGCGCGCCGCGACGCCCAGCGTGCGCCGAATCTGCTAACATGCGCCGGGTCCACAAAATCAGAATCTGAGAAAAGTTGACTTTGCTAACGTGCGCCGTGACACGTGTCACCATCACAACAGAGATGCTAAAATGCGCCGTGCCACGTGTCGAAATCCTATTGCTTGGACGGCCACCGACCCACGTGTCATCCTACGTGTCGCCACATCATCGTCCACATCAGCAGCCACATCAGCAAGTCAACCGAGTCAACATGCCATGTCATCATCAGCCAATCACAGCGCGACACGTGTCAACCTCTCATTCGTCTGACGGCCGCCGCCCCACGTGTCGCCACGTTGTCTTCCACATCATCAGAGTGACGTCACCAATGACGTCATGAACAGTGACACGTCACCAATGACGTCAGCATAATAATTGAGTCTTAGCCGCCTTGCCACGTGTCGCTTCAACAGTCAGCCGCCATGCACGTGTCGCCTTCTCATCGTGCCACGTCAACCAAATAGTGAAAAATCCAGCGTCGCGACGCTGAGGCTTTGGCGTCGCGACGCGCGAACAGTGACCAATAGTGAATTTTTTTTGCTATAAATAGGCCGCGAATTTTCAGTTTTCATTACACCTTTTCTCACTCCTTCTATGTAATTAGGGAGTTTCTCTCTCTAGAATTTTCATTTTTATTTTTTACTTTTTACTTTTGTAATAATTTTAATTACTGTTTGTAGTAATAATAATTTACTTTCTTTTTATTTTACAGTTTTTACTATTCACTATGCGGAGGTAACTTCCCTATGCTAAGGTGAAAGGTAATTATTTTACTATTGCTATTTAGATTAATCTCCCTTAAAAATAATATATTTACTATTTAAAATTCTGATTAATAAAGGAATACCGCTATATTGGTCGGTTGGTAAATTTATTTTCTGTTGGTTTGAAACTGATTAATCAAGGATACCGCCAGACTGGTCGGTTGGTAAATTTATTTTGGTACCGCCTGCCTTATGGCTGGATTATGGACAAATATTACCGCCTATATGGCTGGTTGGACTTAATTGGACTTAATCAGGATACCGCCAGATTGGTCGGTTGATTAAATAATTTCATAAGTTTATATATTATTTTATTGGGAGATATCTAAATTAGTAATATTAAAAGTAATTCCTTTTTGCCTTAGCATTTTATTTCATTTGTAATTTTCTCTTCAGCATTTTCATTATCGCAATTACTTTTCAGCAGTTTATGTCTTTTATTTTCAAGTTTTTATCAGCCCTAGCTATGTGTCATAACTAAGTTAATATCTAGGGTTGTGATGAAATTCAATGTCACGGGTTTATAAGGGTTAGATTATAATTTGGGTAATATAAAGATTTATTTTGAGTCTTAATCTTAATGCTCTTTAATTACTGGCCATTAATTAAATTGACTAGGTAAACTTAAAATGAACTAGACATAGGGATTTTAAGTTTAAGACCTTAGATTCAATAGCCCACGATCTTCCTTAAGGATAGATAACCCTTTCAATAGATTTCCTTACAGGATAGGAATATACCTGTCGGGCGGGGGTAGTCTTAATTGGAACTTAATCGTAATGAATCTAGGTAATTTGGTTGACATAGACATATGGTTCAATTGGATTATACTAGGTATTTGTAATTGACCATCGGAAGAGGCTTTTACATAAATTAGTGTTTCAGGTTAATAAATCAATATATTACCCAATTATAAAATAACCACTTTATCTTTATATAATATTGGAATAAATCACAACCCTGGATAGTTTTAATATTGAATTTTCTCAAAATATCTTTTCAATAAATTTTATTTTATTGTCTTTAAATTTAGAATCGTCGCTATTTCAAATCAGTTAAACAACCTGTTAGATACTAGTAATCATTTAACCTCATAAAATTAATAACTTAGGTATTAAGTCCTCGTGGGATCGATACTTTTTATACTACTTGAACGATACGTACGCTTGCGTTATACGTGTGTGTTTACGCCGGTCAAGTTTTTGGCGCCGTTGCCGGGGACTTATTTATCTTTTATTATTAGTTTAGGGGTTAGATACTTTTACTTGTATCTAATTTCTTTTTACTTATTGTTATTGTTTTCTTGTGTTTCAGGTTCTCAGAAACTTCATGAGACGAACCAGAAGCTTTGAACTACGACCGTTGACCCAGAAATTGAAAGAACTATCAGACAGTTGAGAAGGGAAAGGCGAGAAGCCCAAGAAGCTTTAGTCAACATGGAACCTGAACCTTTGGAGGTTGCACCACCAATTCCCATTCGAGACAGAACCATTCCGGTGGTTGACAGACTCATTTCATGCATTGTACTCCCTCCATTACCAGCAAATGCGGGTGACATCAAAACTTGCATTCAGATGATACAACAATCAGTTCAGTTTGGGGGAAATGCAACTGAAGATCCTAATCCCACATCAGCAACTTCCTGGAAGTTTGCGGTACTTTCAATTACAACCGAGAAGCTGAAGAAGCAATGAGACTGCGTGTATTCCCATACTCCTTGAAGGACAGAGCTAAAGCCTGGCTACATTCATTACCAGCAGGTTCTATCACAACATGGAATGCTTTAGCCACCAAATTTCTTGCAAAGTATTTTCCACCAGCCAGAACCGGAAAACTGAGGAATGACATCACATCCTTTGTGCAGCAAGATTCAGAATCTCTGTACGAAGCTTGGGAAAGGTACAAAGACTTACTCCGAAATGTCCACACCATGAAATTCCAAAATGGCTTCAAGTCCAAACATTTTACAATGGGCTTTCTGGAATAATGAGAACCACAATTGATGCTGCTGCTGGAGGAGCTTTAATGGCAAAAGGTGAAGATCAAGCCTGGGAACTAATCGAAGAAATGGCCAACAACAACTCTTTGTGGCCAACTGAAAGAAGTTGATTCAAAGAATTGCAGGAATATATGAGGTTGGAGCTAATACAGCAGTCAACACCAAGCTAGATCAAATATGCAAATTCATGGAGACTCTTACCACTGGATCCACAAGTTCACCATATGGAGGAGCACCAGAATCAAATCAACATGAAGAAACGGTGAATTATGTCAACAATTTCAACAGGCAGGGGAACAATCCATATTCCAACACCTACAACCCAGGGTGGAGGAATCATCCTAATTTTTCATGGAGTAACAATTCAGGTCAACAACAGAACTATCCACCACCTGGATTTCAGCAACAGAACAAAGGCCAAACGCAGGTAAATGAACCAGGAATAGCAGAAGTGCTGGCTCAGTTAAAAAAGTACGATGCTATCTTTCAGAGCCAATCAGCTTCCATCAAAGCACTGGAGAATCAAATCGGACAACTGGCCAATGCTCAGAGTTACAGACCGCCAGGAACTCTTCCCAGCAACACAGAACCAAATCCAAGGAACATGGGAAGGAGCAATGTCATGCCATCATGTTAAAGAGTGGTACTGAGATCAACAAAATATTGGAGTCAAAACAGCTGCTGAGGAAGTTCCAAAAGATGCAGTTCCACAGATGGAAGAAAAAAGCAAAGGAAAAAGAAAAAGAACAGATCACTCACCACCACCATTTCCTCAGCGTCTTCAGAAAAACAAACTGGACAAACAGTTTGCTCGTTTCTTGGAGATTTTCAAAAAGCTGCACATTAACATACCATTTGCTGAAGCCTTGGAACAAATGCCCAGTTATGTCAAATTCATGAAAGACATCCTTTCACGAAAACGGAGATTGGGAGACTACGAGACAGTAGCATTGACAGAAGAATGCAGCGCCATCATTCAGAGGAAACTTCCCCCGAAGTTGAAAGATCCTGGCAGTTTCACCATTCCTTGCATCATAGGAGAACATAACTTTGGTAAGGCTTTATGTGATTTAGGTGCAAGTATTAATTTGATGCCTTTTTCTATTTTCAGGAAACTACAAATGGAGAAACAATGCCTACCTCAGTCTCACTGCAACTTGCTGATCGAACGCTCGTATTTCCAAGAGGCATAGTTGAGAATGTGCTGGTCAAAGTTGACAAATTCATTTTCCCAGCAGATTTTATTGTCCTTGATATGGAGGAAGACGCAGACGTGCCAATCATCCTCGGAAGACCATTCCTGGCTACAGGTCGAACCATTATTGATGTACAGAAAGGAGAACTAACCATGAGGGTACAGGACCAAGAAGTAACATTCAATGTTTTCAAGGCCATGAATTTACCAGACGATGAAAAGAAGGAGGAATGTTTCAGACTTGATGTGATACACAATACCATTCGGAACTCCAATGCAATGCAAAGTTCTACTGACAAACTTAAAACATGTCAATTGCTGTGGAGCCTGAAGATAAAGCGTCTTTTGTACTGAAAGAGCCAAGTCTTGTCCTACAAGTAACAGAAGAGAAAAGTTCCACCACCAACTCAACGAATGGGAGGAATTTCACAAACAGCCTTTTGAGAATGCCAAATTATACAAAGAAAAGGCAAAGAAAAGACATGATGAGAAATTAGTGCGCATACAACTGGAACCAGGGCAGAAGGTACTGTTAAACAAATCAAGGGGGAAATTCTTCCCTTGGAAGCCAAAATCACGGTGGTCAGGTCCATTTGTGATCACCAAAGTTTTTCCAGATAGAGCCGTTGAGATACATGATCCTGACTCCAACAAAACTTTCAAAGTTAAGAACAGGCGTGTCAAGCACTACTGGGGAGAATCATTTGAACGACAAAAAGAAAGTGTCACACTTTCAGATCCAGCATAAACGTTCGAGAAGTAACGTCTAGCTGACGACTTAAAACTTAGCGCTCGCAGGGAGGCAACCCATGCAATTTTTGTATATATTGTGATTTGGTGTGATTTAATTTTGTGTGTTTAGTTTTTGCAGATTAAGTCATTTCAAGATGGAAGAAGCTCTCGCAAATCTTCACAAGCAATTTCCTTCTCTCCCACAAAAATCTCTATTGAAAGTTTACAAAGCTCGCTTGGAACGAATGAGACTACTGACGATCCATGGTGTGCCCAATGATATTCGTTGGGTAATTGAAGCACGAGTTCGATTGGCAGGTGAGTCTTCTGAATCTTTTATTTCACATCTGCCTGGTTTTGGAAGAAGCACCTATGCAAAGAAACGTAGAGCTAAACAAATGGGTGTTTGTTACAAATGTGCACGATGGAATTGCAACACTCGTTGTCGTTCTTTAGGAATGGTGTCTATTAATCGCGAAGACAAAATTGAATTCATTAGGGATGGCTTGAGTAAGGAGTCTTTAGATGATATATCTTCGACTCTTGAGACGCATCCCAGTGGACATGTTCATATAGCCTTTCGCAATTACATACACAATTTCAAAAAGAAAGACAACAGTTAAGTCTCGGGAATCTGACTCAAAAAGACCCTGTTTGCCAATTTATAAGAAAATTGGATGGGAAGCTTGTCCCTGACGCATAGACGTCAATCAAGCCCGTTATTTGTAAATATTATATCTCTTTATCTTTTCCTAATAATTGTGATTTGTTTTGTTGTTTTCCTTTATTTTCTCCGACAGGATCCAGATCTTGTTGACTATCACGATCTATTTTACTATTTCGCTACTAATCGTCCTTTGGAAGATACTTGTGCTATTTTTACTCACCCTTTTCAGGTATTATAAATTCAACTCATCATTGCACATTTGAAGATATCCAGAGTAAAACATGGAAGCCACTTCAAGAAGACGAGTTGAAAACATTTGTGTGTTTTGCGGTAGTACGTTTGGTACTAAACCACAATACATAGAAGCAGCACAGGAATTGGGTCGAGTCTTAGCCGCAAGGAATATACACTTAATATATGGCGGAGGTAATCTCGGACTAATGGGGATTGTTTCAAAGGCTGTACAGGAAGGAGGCAATCATGTTTTGGGAATCATCCCAAAACCTTTGGCAGAAGCAAATCTTATTGAACCAACAAACGGAGAGGAACTGATCGTGCCAGGTATGTCTGAACGACTGGTAGAAATGATTAACCGTTCTGATGCTTTTATTGCTTTGCCAGGTGGCTTGGGCACATTGGAGGAAATTTTTATTGTACTATCTTGGGCGAACCTAAACATACACCAGAAACCAATTGGGCTGTACAACGTTGATGGGTTTTATGATTTTCTTTGTGTGTTTCTTGATGATGCTCGAAGAAATGGGTTCGTGTCAAAACCTTTAAAAGAACTCCTCTTTACTGCCAGAACTGCTCCAGATTTAATTGACCAACTCATAGCCTATGAACCGAAAGTTGACCCTATCATTTCAAAGATAAATTGGTCCGAGGACGATCGTGGTAAGAGACGTCGAATTAATCTGGATCTTAACCTGTAATTTTCCTGTAGAATTTCAACTAACCAGGTATTATTTTCTAAACTCTTCTTCTACTGTTTAAGACATTGGGGACAATGTCTCATTTAGGTTTGGGGGTGAGGTATAGTTAATAGTACTTGTTTGTATTGTGTTTTTATTTTTAGTCCAAAATTTTTTCGAAAAATAAAAAAAAAATTGAAAAATTTTCAAAAATTACAAAAATATTTTGCTTTTTTGTGTTTTTATTTTGACTAAAAAGGTGAATTGGTAAGAAATAGCCGAGTAAGGAGTTTCCACTCTTGAGACGTATTTCAAACCATTTATTTCGAAATAAGTTAATTTTTGTTTATTTCCTTTTGAATTATTTAATTTGTGAATTCTCCATAATACTGACTAAAATGGATCTTCATATGCTCATTTGACAGGTATTATCAACATACATAGTAACATACAGACATGAGCTGTAATTGAAAAGTTTGTAATATTCCGTGCTATAGTTTAATTGGAGGAAGCATCTATAAATAGTGATGGAGTAAAAAAAAAAAAAAAAAAAAAAAAAAAAAAAAAAAAAAAAAAAAAAAAAAAAAAAAAACTCCGAGATCCGTTTATTAAGTCTGTAAGGGTGTTTTAACACCTAGTGCCCTAAAACCAACTGGTTTGGGAGTCATTGGCCCAAAGCTCGCTACATGGATCAAAGATGCTGCAAAAATATATATTCATATCTGAAGTCTGAGTAATTAAGTTCGTAGGGGTGTCTTAACACCTGGTGCCCTAAAGCCAACTGGTTTGGGAGCCACCGACCCAAAGCTCGCTACATAGACGGAAGGTATTGTATATAAATAAAAAATCAAAGAAAAAAGCAAAGAAAAAATCAGAAAAATCAGAAAATTATTCCATTACTACAAAAAGGTGTGAAATCTGATAGAACTTTAGGACAAAAATATTACTCTCTTATCAACTGCACTTATGACTGTTGTGGGCAAAAATGAGTTGTTTAATATTATGTTGACTGTGTATGAAGAAAGATAAAAATAATCGGAGAATTTACTTATTCGGTAATTTAGAAAGAAACAAAACAACTAGTAACTTGTAGTAGAAGTTTCACCTGATTAGTTATAACTTCTTTATTCTCTTTTCGCTTGTCTTTTTGCTTTTGTGTGCATTAGTTTTAATACCTTTTTACTTTTGTAAAATGTTTGTGGGTATCATTGCTGTAAACCCTCACGAGACTACACTCGTCCACTAGGGACACCTAGGGGTTTAAAGGCTTGTTGCATATGCTAAATGCAACCGTGATCCCTACGAAAATGGTTTAGTTAAATTTTATTATGTTATTCCATTTTGTATTTTGCTCGAGGACTAGCAAAATGTTAGGTTTGGGGGTGTGATGAGTGGTATTTATATCACTATTTCCCACTCATTTAATCTAATATTTTGTATAGTTTCTTGAGTTTTGTGAATGTTTTGATGTGTTTTGTGTTATTTTGTAGATAAATAAAGTTTGGAAAGCACTGGAGGCAATTTGAGGCAAAACCGGACAAAAATGCGTCAACAGGGATATTTTCGTCTCTTGCGCGTCGCGACGCTGGAACACTGCGCGCCGCGACGCCCAGCGTGCGCCGAATCTGCTAACATGCGCCGGGTCCACAAAATCAGAATCTGAGAAAAGTTGACTTTGCTAACGTGCGCCGTGACACGTGTCACCATCACAACAGAGATGCTAAAATGCGCCGTGCCACGTGTCGAAATCCTATTGCTTGGACGGCCACCGCCCCACGTGTCATCCTACGTGTCGCCACATCATCGTCCACATCAGCAGCCACATCAGCAAGTCAACCGAGTCAACATGCCATGTCATCATCAGCCAATCACAGCGCGACACGTGTCAACCTCTCATTCGTCTGACGGCCGCCGCCCCACGTGTCGCCACGTTGTCTTCCACATCATCAGAGTGACGTCACCAATGACGTCATGAACAGTGACACGTCACCAATGACGTCAGCATAATAATTGAGTCTTAGCCGCCTTGCCACGTGTCGCTTCAACAGTCAGCCGCCATGCTACGTGTCGCCTTCTCATCGTGCCACGTCAACAAATAGTGAAATCCAGCGTCGCGACGCTGAGGCTTTGGCGTCGCGACGCGCGAACAGTGACCAAACAGTGAATTTTTTTTGCTATAAATAGGCCGCGAATTTTCAGTTTTCATTACACCTTTTCTCACTCCTTCTATGTAATTAGGGAGTTTCTCTCTCTAGAATTTTCATTTTTATTTTTTACTTTTTACTTTTGTAATAATTTTAATTACTGTTTGTAGTAATAATAATTTACTTTCTTTATTTTACAGTTTTTACTATTCACTATGCGGAGGTAACTTCCCTATGCTAAGGTGAAAGGTAATTATTTTACTATTGCTATTTAGATTAATCTCCCTTAAAAATAATATATTTACTATTTAAAATTCTGATTAATAAAGGAATACCGCTATATTGGTCGGTTGGTAAATTTATTTTCTGTTGGTTTGAAACTGATTAATCAAGGATACCGCCAGACTGGTCGGTTGGTAAATTTATTTTGGTACCGCCTTTATGGCTGGATTATGGACAAATATTACCGCCTATATGGCTGGTTGGACTTAATTGGACTTAATCAGGATACCGCCAGATTGGTCGGTTGATTAAATAATTTCATAAGTTTATATATTATTTTATTGGGAGATATCTAAATTAGTAATATTAAAAGTAATTCCTTTTTGCCTTAGCATTTTATTTCATTTGTAATTTTCTCTTCAGCATTTTCATTATCGCAATTACTTTTCAGCAGTTTATGTCTTTTATTTTCAAGTTTTTATCAGCCCTAGCTATGTGTCATAACTAAGTTAATATCTAGGGTTGTGATGAAATTCAATGTCACGGGTTTATAAGGGTTAGATTATAATTTGGGTAATATAAAGATTTATTTATTGAGTCTTAATCTTAATGCTCTTTAATTAACTGGCCATTAATTAAATTGACTAGGTAAACTTAAAATGAACTAGACATAGGGATTTTAAGTTTAAGACCTTAGATTCAATAGCCCACGATCTTCCTTAAGGATAGATAACCCTTTCAATAGATTTCCTTACAGGATAGGAATATACCTGTCGGGCGGGGGTAGTCTTAATTGGAACTTAATCGTAATGAATCTAGGTAATTTGGTTGACATAGACATATGGTTCAATTGGATTATACTAGGTATTTGTAATTGACCATCGGAAGAGGCTTTTACATAAATTAGTGTTTCAGGTTAATAAATCAATATATTACCCAATTATAAAATAACCACTTTATCTTTATATAATATTGGAATAAATCACAACCCTGATAGTTTTAATATTGAATTTTCTTAAAATCTTTTCAAAAATTTTATTTTATTGTCTTTAAATTTAGAATCGTCGCTATTTCAAATCAGTTAAACAACCTGTTAGATACTAGTAATCATTTAACCTCATAAAATTAATAACTTAGGTATTAAGTCCTCGTGGGATCGATACTTTTTATACTACTTGAACGATACGTACGCTTGCGTTATACGTGTGTGTTTACGCCGGTCAATAAGGTACATATACCCTATCGGCGTGATCATCGATAAAGGTAATGAAGTAGGAGAATCCACCTCTAAGGGTGAACTGACATTGTCTGCATACATCAGAGTGTATGAGGTCTAATGTCTCCGCTGACACTCTCTTTACATTTGAAGGGTAAGTTGGTCATTTTATAAGTAAACAAAGTAAACAGCAGACTCACAAGTTTCCATAAGGTTCATATTTGAAGGTTCTAAATACCCATCATTATGTACTTATTAATCTTGTTTCATTGATTGAACTAAACGACTGTGCCAGAGAAGTGATTCATTGAGATTATTCGAGTTAACGTTGTAATATATTTAGAGGGTTGAACATTCTTTTGTTAGTTTTGTAAGACATAGATACCATTATTCAAAATAACAATCTCCATATTTTATTTCATTGAAATAATAGAATAGTCATTACAACTTATTAGGCAATGAAAAACCTTTATTACATAAAAAAGAAATTGAAATGATATTCTTTTACTAAGAAGGTACATAAAACACAATCTTCTAAGTCTAAAACTAAACCATTCAGCAAAACTAATGAATAAATCCCCACGCACAATCAACCATTTTGCTCTATTACCCATGCGTAAGTCAACCTCCCCATGATGGAGTCTCCTACTGTTTCTCAGGCCCTGCACATTGTTACACAAGTGAGTCCCACAACCGATGTCAAGCACCCAAGTAGAAGGTTCAAAGTTTTGAGAATATAGTTCAATCATATACAACATACCTGAAGCATTGGGCTTCTTGGCCTCTTGGGCTTCCCTAGCTTCATTGGCTTTCAAGGATCTGCAGTCTTTCTTCCAATGACCCTTCTTTCCACAAAAGAAACATTTCCCCTTTCCCTTTTTCTTCTCCACCTTACCATTGGTTTTAGGTGATCTGGAGCCTTGGCCTTGCCCTTATTTTCCTTTGGGCCTCGTGGCTTCATGTTCGTATCCGTAAGCATGACAGAGGTTTTAAGGTCCGGTTTCAAGTCATTTTCTGCTTACTTTATCATATTGTGCAATTCTGCTAAAGTTGCTTCTTTATCAGACAGATGAAACTGCATAATAAAGTTAGAGAAGTCTTTTGGTAGGACTGAAGAATTAGATCGTGACCTATCTCATGATCCATGATGAACCCGAGGTTGGCCAATTTTTCAATGTGGCCAATCATCTTAAGCACATGTCCACTAACAGATCATTCCTTATACATTGTTTGGAATAAGGCACATGACACTTGGAATCTCACAGTATGAACGGAAGTTGCATACAACTCCTTCAAGTGAAAGATTATGGTTTGAGCATTCATATCTTTGTGAGCTTTCTGAAGTTCGTCCGACATAGAGCCAAGCATTATGAAAACTGCTTGCTCATCATCATCGACGTGTTTCTTCCAAGCATCAAATGTATTTTGGTCAGCATCTTCTGCGGGTTCAGGGGAAATGGTCTTTCAAGAACATATAAAATCTTTTCTTGTCGTAAGATAATTTTAAGTTCTAAACCAGTCATTGTAGTTGTCCCTTTTGAGCTTATGCTCATCAAGGATGGAACGAAGTGATACTCTGTTTGCCATTTGAATGTTTGTTAAATATTTTAACCCACCTGTTAAGAGAGAATGTTAAAATTAGGAATATGTTTTCTTTAATGTTTCATAATAACATAGGCTTTTAATATTATGAAGTTGCTCACATTCAATTGTTTTAAAATTTTAAGCAAATCGCATCAACCCCAATATGATGGATTTCTTGTGGGCAAGGATCCCATTATCATCATTTCATAACTCCGACTAGGGCCGGTCGTTATAAAATATGATAATTAGGTAGGTTCCCAACCAATTTATGATATATATCACAATTCCTTGATCATTGGGTTGGGCAATAAAACATGCTATAGCTTATGCTAGTCCTTGTGGACACCCAATCTTTGCCACTAAGTTATAAGACCACGCCTAAGGGTCGCTGCGTCTTATGACTCAGAAAAGTCAAACCATTGTCAATAGTACGATTTAGGGATAAATTGGTATTGGTCAGTCTGGTAAAGCCTAGTCTTGCCCTACGGTTTAAGCCATTTGGTTCTATACTTTACATTGAAAGGTAAATTTTAGACTTAAATTATTATTGAGGATTTTAGCATATTTAAGTGAATAACTATCAAATGGATTCCTCAATTGAAAATTCCCAGAGAGAGGGTGGAGCGAACTCTCTTAAATACCCTTATCTCTTAGGCTCTTATTGCCTTGGTGACAGGAATAAACAATAGATCTTCCAAATTAGTCCATCACTTTAAATATGCTTTAAGGTAAGCTTTGAGTAAATGATTATCTAGATGTCTTCACAGCTTTTCCTTTTGGCTATAAAAAGGTAGTGAGTGAAGGAACACCAAATCATTATCTAACTCTAGTTATACATTTGGTTAAATTAACTTTAGTTTGGAAAGTTTTATTAATGCCTTGGTCCCACCCCACTTGTATCTTTTATAATATCTTTTATTATAAAAAAGTGATTTATATTTATTAGCCTTAAAGGTAATAAATCTCTAAGTTCATCACGGAATAATTACTTAGCTAAGGGATAAGCAATACACTCTCTATTTCCTTAGAAAGTCTCTAGTGATTTGCACCCTAAATAATCATGTCAATTCTAATCATACATAGAATCATCAAGCATATGAGTTTTAATATGTTGGAATTATTTTAGGCATTAAATAATTTTGATTAATAATTAATTCAAATAATTTACTATTCACATTTTTTTACAGATGCGTTGAAATTTAAATGCAATTTCACAATTCAAATCAAACCGAATCATGCAAATATTGTACCTAAAATTAAGTTCAGGGTGTTAGCTTTCCAATGAACTTTTACACACCCAATTCGAGTTCAAATGAGAGAGAACTATTCAAAACAAAAACGGCGCGCTGATACCACTGTTGGGAACGGCCGCGAGTGGCAGCGGAAAATCAAGAAGAAAATTATGATGCCGCTATCCCTTTGCCCAAGACCCATTTGTTTTTATTATATAATGCCTAGGCATGTTACTATATATTCTAAGCATAAAAACTCATAAAACATGCAAAGAACATAAAACCTAAACATGCTAACTATCATAAGAACTCTAATTAAAATAAAGAAAGAAAAAAGACTTACTTGAACCGAAGACTCCTCTAGTCCTCCCTCCAATCTACAAGCTTTTCTCGAACTCAGCAAACTCTTCCATGTTCCAAAGAGCCACCTAAGTGTGTGGCCTCCAAAGGTGCACACACCAAAGCCAAAACTCAACGGCAAGACTACGCCTTGAGTGCACGTGTATTTTGCCCTTGGTACTAGCCTAGACAAATACCTCAAAACTTTTAACTCGGGGTTGCTCTAGTCAATTAGACTTAAGGATCCTTAAACTCAGTGGCTTACTCTTAAACTTTAGAGCTGCTCACTTATATAAACCCAAGATATGAAAGGTTTGATGTAAAAATGTAAAGAATTCTTTGGGTTTATATAGGTGCTCCAAAGACAACAAAAATAATTAAGAATCCGATGTGGGATAAAAGCTAATTTAATCTTAGCCATTGGATCTTAATTTAGTGGTTTAATGAGATTATAAAACCCTAATAAGAGTTTGAGCCGAATTGGAATTCAAAACAAATAACAATAAATTTTTTTACTATTCACGCTTATTTATTTATTTATTATTTATTCTAATTCTCAAAGTGCCCCTATCGTCATTCACCAATCCCTAAGCCACTATGGAACCTCATAAATGATCTGTTCAATAATTAAACGCATTGAACCATTTATGAACAATTCCTACAACAATCATATATGCTGTTAAATTTGTACCGTGCACTGTTAACCATTGATTTCGACTTTGTTGTGTGTGACCTTTGGGGTTCCCCTCAAGTGGACATGAAATGAATCGTGATAATTTAATCAACATAAATATCCTCCGATCAGATGGTCGTTCGATTTCATTGACCAAGGTTGACATCTAGCAAATGCCAAGGCCCCCAAATAAGAATGAAAGATATATACACCCATTTTGTATGTGATTTACATATGATACGGTCCCTCGCCTCACTGTATCCCCACCGTTTGACCTAGGGTATGGAAAGTGTCTACCCATATAGTCAAATGTATGATGTTGATAGTGTCATGAATCATGCTAACCCAAGAATCTCACATGATTCTTCCGCTGCGGCCACAGTCTCAAGTACTAATCACACATATCAACCCGCCAACTGGAATACTACTCTTATAAGAAAATATTATCCGAGAGAGTGGCGATTCTCTGTTGTATCCTTACAAACTTCATGTGTTTCAACAAATGACCCAATCATACCCTTAGACCAGATCTTTTGAACCGGGGAAGGAGAATGTCAAAGTTATTTGATCACACATAAGATTGTAAAGACCTAAAGTCTAAGGACTAGTCATACAATCGATACATGAAAGTTCTCACAGACACATGAGATAAACATTCATCTGAAAACTTTCGGCGGTCAGTCGATGGACACGAGCAACTCATGCATCCATGTGATACACCAAGTGGACGGATCTCCGCTAGTAGCCTATGAGATCGGTAACCCCAATAAGGGCGGATCATATAATCATGCTAGGCTCTCCGCTTTGTGAACGCCCAGATTATTCACAAAACTATGACTAGAAATGTTTAAGAGTAATGATTCTCATAAGGCGTGGAAGCCATCATCTTATTACTCCAAGGGCTTTATTACAGTGTTTGATGATTCATATAAGTTATGTAAGACACGTATAATAAAGATTGCCATTTTATTAATTAATGAAAATTTTACAAATACATATACATATAGCCCATCCACAAGTTGGGTATAGGGCATATCCCTAACAAACACAATCAACTATCTTTGGTCATATTTTCACTATCTTGGATGAAGGAATAACCATTTTAGCAAGACACCCCCACACTCGTAAGTATTTGTGAGAAGGTATTCTACCTTTCCATAATTCATGGAGGGTTTTGTCTTTTCCTTTTTGGGGTATCTTATTTAAAAGTTAATTAGCTGAAAAAAAATATATCCCCCCATATGTTCTAAGGTAAACTAGAACTTATTAGCATTGTATTCATCATTTCTTTCAAGATACGATTTTTACGCTTCACAATCCCATTGAATTAAGGTGAATAAGAAGCCGTTGTTTGATGTATGATTCCATTTTGTTTACAAAATGTCTGAAATAGAACAACATACTCACCACCTTTAACACTTCCCAACTCTTTAATTTTGTTATTTAGTTGATTTTCAACTTCATTCTTATAGAGAACATATTTCTCAATAGCTTTGTCTTTGCTTTTCATCAAATACACATAACAGTACTTTGTGCAGTTATCAATAAAAGTAATAACATATTTATTACCACATATTGGTTCAATGGATTTAAAGTCACATACATCATTGTGTATTAGATCAAGAGATTTAATGTTTCTTATAATTATTTGAAATGATGAATTTGTAAGTTTTGCCTCAACATATGATTCACATTTATATTTAGAATCAATTTGGAATATAGGTATATGCTTCATAATAATTAACTTACTCAATGAATTATAATTAACATGTCCTAATCTAGCATGCAATAGATTAGAAGACTCAAGCAAATAAGTAGAAGAAATATTTTTATTGTTTTTGGAATAACAATCATTACATTGAGCTTAAACAGCCCATCGGATACATATCACTTCCCTACATACATTCTATTCTTAGATAAAACTATCATGTTTGACTCAAACACCATCCGAAAGCCATGTTTATTCAAAAGAGATCCAGATACCAAGTTCTTTCTAATTTCTGGTATGAACAAAATATTATTTAGAGTCAGCTTATTTTCAGAGGTCATCTTTAGAATCACTTTTCCTTGACCTTTTATCTCAGATGTAGCTGAATTCCCCATAAATAGTGGGAAGACAGTTGATAAACAGTCTCGAGGGACAAATAAGGATCTGAATATTATTTCTATCACATAAATACAAGGAATGATTCTTAATATTTACATGATATCCCTCTATATCTAATATAAAAAGTCATATATTATTTACTACGCATCTCGGTACAACATAACATTCATGCAATAAAATTCTCCCACTAGGTAAGAGAATCTCGCATAATTCCACTGCAACTGCATCCAGAGAGTCACCACTCCCGAATCGCAATTGCATCTCACTAGATTTCAGTTGTCTACATTCGTCAACACCTGTAACGAATTGTAAATGTGAACAAGTCGAGCAGAATCTAAAATCTAACTAGATGTAATAGTTTCACAAGCTAAGAAGATATCAATAACATGAAAAATAAAAGTATCTGATGTCGATGCTCTTTCCTTCCTTATCTGGGCAAGGTGGTCAGAACAGTTCCTCTTCTAGTGCCCGATCTTATTGCAATGATGGCACTTGTCTTCAGAAGCTCTCTTGGGCTTCGCTATCTTAGCCTGTAGAGGAACATTGAAATCATTATTTTTATTTCCCTTCGTCTTCTTCCCCTTCGACTTGGAGTGGGAAGAAGCAGAAAATGAAGTGGGTTTCAAGATGAGTCGTAACTCCTTTCCTTAAATCCTCCTCCACCGTGAGAAACATCCTATGCAACTCATGATAAGAACAATGAATCCCATTCATGTTGAAGTATCTCACAAACTGGCGATGCGAGAGAACCAAGAATGACACTCCGTCCCAGAGTATCATTGAGAGGGAAATCACTGCGCCTCAATTGCTCGATCAGATCGATCAAATTAAGCACATGTGTGCTCACAGCCTGTCCCTCGTCAAGTTTTTAATGGAACAATTCCATTGCTACTCTGTGAACAAAGACATGTTCTTGATTCATGAATGATTCACGTAGTTGTTTCATCATGTTATATGCATCAGACATCTCAAAATATTATCTCTTGAGTTCCAAAGCCAGTGAACTGAGAATATATTATTTAACTCTTAAATCATCATTTTTCCATATGTGGAAAGTCTCAAGTTCCTTCAGTGCTGCATCCTCAGATACAGCAAGGGGAAAATGACCCTATAATATATATATATCCAATCTTCTCAGATCCGAGTACAGTCTTTCAATCCATATCCCAATCTGCGAAGTTCTCAGCGCTTTGAGCTTATTCGTATCAAGCATACGAGCAAAAGGATTTTTTGAAGAAGCCGCCATCACAAATCTATCACATAGATAGCGAATAAACGGTTAGCAGAAAAACAGTTTCATATAATATCAAAAACATTAATAGATCATGGATTTTTAATCTAAAAAATACCAATCCCATTATTTCATGCAAAACTGTAATCCCAAACAGAATACATAACATGCAATAATCACATTAAATACAATAGTGAAAAGTGGACCCCATGAATATATTTCAGCTCACTGTTTTGGCACGTCATCGCTTACGTATAATCATTAGGTAGACAACTCATTGTCAATCACTCACCGGGGACTCCTGGGTTCCAGTCTTGATCGTTTCTCATTGTGACAGCTTTGGCATATTCATAAGGAGGCGTACCAATGTTAAACTTATCAATGATAAATTCAAGATACTTGCATAACCCTGACAGTTTTGACACGTTCAGGATTCCGCTTTCGCTTGAATTTACCTAATATCATATATTTATCCTGTACAGATAAATTCCTACCCTCTATATCCTCACAATTTTAGAACGTTCTCAGATATAGTCGTAGAATATTTATCCATAAACCGTATTGATAAGACGGACCAAGAAACATGCATCAAATACATATTAATTATAAAATCTTATTTCAAATAGGGATTTTCCGCAAAAGACGTCATTCACTTTATTTAATCAAATTAAATAAACACATGCATGCATAAAGTAAATATTAGATTAAACATTTAAAGTTTAAAGGCATAATCATATCATGTGTTCAGAATCAGACTCGCTTTGACACCTATTACTGGGTAACGCAGCGGAACTCAAAAAATTAAAAATTTCCGATTTCAATAATTTTTCCTGGGCAATTAAAATAAACTAATTTATTCTAATTACTCAATACTTAAAAACTAATTTTTTTACCAAAAAAATTTGATTTTTCCCAAATTGCCGTGAGACCCCCAAAGGTTTGCATTTTGATAATTTTAGTCCTAGTTTGTCAAATACAAATTTAAGTGATTTCAAATCACTACCAAAATGATTTATACATATCATATACATCAAAATACAACTCATAATAAAAATCTCATAATTTCACTAAATTGCCGAGAGCACCTTCAAGTTTCATTTTTTGTGTATTTTGGTCCAAATTTTTTAAAACAACTTTAGGTGATTTCCAATCAACACCAAATAATTTGTAAATCTTATATACATCAATGTACAACACATATATGCAAAGTCCCAATTTTGATTTAGGTTAAGAACCCTAATTTCTCAAATTAATCTAATTAATAAAATTAACCAAAATTAACCAAATCCAACAGTTTAATCTAATCACTACAACACCAAACAAGTCTCATTACTTTGAAACAACTTAAGAACAATTCTAGGTCATCAATGAGTAGCCTAACAACTCTAAAATGGCAACAAGATCATCAAATGATCAAAAGTGTGCTTATATACCATTTAAAAGCATACTTTCATAAACATACATGCATACATATTTCATTCATGCTTCCAACAATTCCAACACAAACTAAATAAAGTAGAAAAATATGTGAACAATATATGTTGTAGCCAAGAACAAAATAAATATTTTTCTTTCTAATAAAAAGTTGAGAAAACTTACTAATCACAAAGTTTTCTTCACTTTTCTTCTTAGCTTTCCTATTTTTCTCTCAACTCTCTTTGTTTATGTTTTTGGTGGCTTAACATAAAGTGAAGTAAATTAAAAAACAATTTATATTTAGGGTTATGGCTGAAAATTGGCTAGTAAAGGAAATAGATATTTTGCTATTTTAAAATCAATTAAAGTAGCAAAAATCAATTTGATAACATTTTATTTAAATGTAAAAAGTCAACATTTTACACTTAATCATTTCCTTTTATAAATATCAACTTAGATATTTTATATTTCAATTACTTTAATTATTTAACAATTAAATAAATAAATAATTACTTAAATACAAATATTTAAATATATGTATTATATTTACTTTAAATAATCCAAATACATATATTAATGATATAAATCAAATATCATAATTTGACAATTAATTAATGAGCATTTAATAAAATCATATATTAAATACAAATAAACATTAATTAGGAAATGACCAAAAGTTTCCTAAGCATGTATCTTTCGTTTAAACGTTAAAATGATTTATAAATAATCAATATTATTCATAAAAATTACTCTAGTGCTCTACAAGTATATTTCATTAATGAGACTCTCTAGGTTCAGGCATATCCGTCACAAAATACAATTTCATGTCCATAATCTACCCACCCGTAAATTATGATGAACACAGATAAACTCACTGAACCATACAAGTCAAGGTCATTGCATACCTATAATCACTCCAACATATGTATCCGTATTATTCCAGATATATAGATATAAATGTCAAATCTCTATAGATATAATCACGTCGATGTTTCTATTAGCAATCTTTTAATAACACTTAGAACTCACTTCTATAGTATACCACGGGCCCGTGGATTTAACAGATTACGAATTCCATATTGAATACCTATTCTCTATAGACAGAGCTGACAAAGTCCATTAAAAGGTGGAGGTCCGACCTAAATAGGTCGGTGACGTGACTGCCATTAAAGTGTGAAGGATATCTCTTATATCTACAGTGGTATATCACGTCAAAGAATCACTATGCTACTCAACCCGAGAATATTCTTGTTGATGTTGGTGTAGCATCCATTAAGAATCTTTGGTAAGTCGTTCAATATTTATCCAATATAAATACCTACATATCTGTAACGACCGGTAGTCTCTACTACTGTTAAATTATAGTACTGTAACATTACGAGACGAAGATAACATAATATAAATTATGTTGGGACACATATACATTCATCGAAACGACTTTGGGGATAATCGGTAAATTCCCTGAAGTTCCGATACAAAACTATATTATGTTCATGTTGGACAATTATGACCCATAGCATCACTATTTGTACAGAACATGTTGTTGTTATACAATTAACTATGTGACAAAGGAAATTGCTCTTTTATCATTTGTAATTGGATTAACTGGATATATAAATGATAAAAGTCCATATGATTAGTACCAGATTAATAAGATATGAGACAATATTAATCCACTAAAGTTTAATCATTAAATATCCATAGTCGTAGTATTATCGAGACTGGACATCGATAATGTGAAATAGGCTAGTATTACACTTGTGCACATTATGGAGGCATAATGACATAGTTCTCATATATTTGGGTATTGGATATTCATGCAAGTGTAATAGGAGGTTCTGTTTACCGATGGTACGGAAACAGCTTCGCTCTGGATAGACCCCTCAGAATCTCATTGGTAGTATGACTATGTGTCTATGGGAATCCGAATCAGGGTAGGTGTATTTGGTCTTAACCTGAGACTTGCATCGCTAATACTTACGACAATCAGTATACTTTGGTTTTGGTCATCCGGGGCTTTAACAGGTTCTGTGTACGCCTCTTCTGGGTATACTCAGATCGTAGTGTATTGGGTGTGATGTCAAGATGGAAGTATCACTTCAGTCATATGGAGATGATAATCACGTATGATACGAAACTAGTACTCTTAAGTACTGCAGTCATCGGGATAATATGACTAGGTCATGATTATCCGATTATAGAGACTAGTTATCAGAGATCCGATATATGCTTCGTACGGGGCAGACACAATTCCAGCCCTAGGCCTAGCATGTGATATCGATACTGGATCGTAATACGCAATACTACGCCTGACAAAGATTACATATTCCTTTACAGAATATTTCTGGAGAATTGGGTAGGCACGGTGCTTGCTAGAAGCCAACCATGTCTTGTAAATAGGTAAGAACGTGGTACTGGGTATGCACATATTCGGATAGTCCAATGACCGTATTTACTGCCAACATATCCAGGGATCTCTTGGGTCGCCTCCCAAAGATTCACCGATGATATTTGTTTCTTCAGAATTAATCTAGATTAATTATGAGAGAGAAAGTTAATTTGGGATTAATCACGGCAATAATTAATCTGAGAATTAATTAACAAAAGAGAGAATTAATCTGGGATTAATTGCATCAAGAATTAATTTGGATTAATTCGATGAGAAGAGAGAACTCGATTAATTTGGAATTAATCGGTAAAATAAATTTAATAGTTAAATTAGATTTTACTATTTAATTTATTTAATTGGGCTAAAATAATATATTAGATATATTAATTGAATTAGATTTCAATGCGGAATTAAAATTGGATTTTAATTCAAGTGAACGAATTAATTTGGAATTAATTCGCGAGCAACTTCCGTAATAATTTTGCTAGGTATTATTATTTAATTAAATTAGATTTAATTAAGTTGCGACGGAAAATTTGTTTAATTGGATTAAACGGAACCGAGCCCGAAGTGTGTAGAGCAAGCCATCTTGAATTTTGAATTTGTAAGGTGGAGCCCAATAATTAATGGTGGTTGTTGGCAAAAGTAAATGGTTTTTGGAAAACCACTTACTTTTGACCAACCTTGTTTTGCTTTTGGTAAAGCATTTTTTGCATTTGGTAAATCAAATACACAAAGTGTGAATGACTTGGCAATTTTAAGGTTTTGGAAACCAAAACACAAAATTCTCTCTCTCCCTTTTCTTCTCTTGGCCGAAACTTCAAGGCTTCTCCATGGAATTTTTGTTTCAAAAATTCAAGCTTGCCAGCACATTTAGAGTCAAAGGAAGGTGATAGGGAGACTCACCCGAGAGTTTGGAACTCGATCTCAAGCTCCGAAGCTTCCAACACATCCAACAAAGATGGAAATTTTTGAAATCTCCTCAACCAATCAATGTGAGTATTCTGCAACTCTCTTGGTAATTCACACACAAATCACTCTTAGAGATCCTTGGCATGTTCTAGGAATACTAACAGTTCCACTCCAGCCAATCTATAGTATTTGAGCCGTAACTTTCTCATACGAACTCCAATTTTTATGAATTTTATATCGCCAGAAAGCTGAGATCGAGAACTACAACTTTTATATTGATCAATTTTCCATATTTACCAGAAACATGTCACAAACGCAAGTCAAAAACTTGAATGAATAGTGACTTCGGACCTAACTAGAAGATTCTATAATTTTCTCCAAAATTCTGGTTTTCCTTTAAATTAAAACACTACAAATTAATCATTTTAGCCCTATTATAAATAGAAGTACTATTCACTCATTCAAGAAAAAGAAAGAAGAGAAGAAACATGAGGCAAAGAGAAGAAGAAGAAGAAGAAGAAGAGAGAAGAAAAGAAGAAGAAGAAAAGAAGAAATAGAGAAAATGCTTAGCAATCTTGGGAGACTTGGAGGATGAAGGAAACAACAAGAAAGAAGGTAAGATTCACTTTACCCAAAACTTGATATGTTGGATTTTGAAAGTTTGATGATAGAATTGAGATGTTAGTATGATAAGGGTTGCATATTGGTGATTAATAAGTAAAGGAAGTGATAGTTGAGTTAAATACCCAAATTATGGAAGTTTTAAAAGTTAGTTAGAAACATGGATAATGAGATTAAATAATTATTTGAGGATGATAATTTGATATGGAATTTGTGAATTTGAAGTTCAATAAGTTGGTTTGTGCAAAAATTTTGTTATGGAAGTGTTTGTGGTAAATTTGGGTGTAAGATGAAATGGAGAAACATGCACAGAACCCTGGAAAACTGGTTCGCATCGTGGCGCGCACTGGAAAAATGGCAGGATATTTCTGGAATGTTGAGTGTCGTGATGCGCAAGGCTTTGCATCGCGACGCGTGACCCAAAACCATCCCAAATCAGTTTTAAACCAGACCGGTTTCACCCTAGCATGTAAGAGATCACCCTAAAAGTCTCGAATCAACTCGTATACATATATTACATCTTGATATAAGTATGATACTTATCAGAGTGTTAGTAACCACTTAAATAAGTAAATTTAGCCTAATTCCGTAGTACGTTTCTTAGTCCATTTCTAATTTAGTTTATCAAATATAGATCCTCGCAGGAATCATAATTTTCTTCGACGGAGTAATCAGTGCTAGTCAGATTCTAAACCAATGAGTGGACATTTCTTTTAAGGTCTATTTTATTTATATGTTTGATGTCAGACTTACTTTTTAAGTACTTAAGGCGTTAGCCAATTTCACTATCAGTAATATTTTGTTTAGCATATTTTGAGAAATGTTTTAGAAAAGAAATATTTTCAAAATACGAGTTTTATGTTTTCGAGGCATGTGGGAAAAACCCACCTCAGTATGCAACTTGGTACATATATGGAATTGACGGATGACATGTGCGCATGTAGAGGACTGGAGGGACGGCTGCCCCCAGATCCTAGATCAGGACTAGGGATGACAGATGTCCCTAGATCCTAGTTTCAGATCTTAGAGGGTAGCATAGATCCGTACCCATAATCCTAGTTTAGTAGCTTGGGGGACGGCGATACGTAACGCTCCAAAACCACTAGTTTCTGGGGCATGAGTGGCATGCTTTGGCGGACGGCGATACGTAACGCCCCAAAGTCATGAATTTTCATTCCTGGCTCTAGTTAGGCGTATGGGGGGACGGCGATACGTAACATCCCCATACGTCAGGTTTTCAGAGACAAAGACCAGTTTTTTAGAAACAATTTTCAGATACAGTTTTCAGACAAGTTCTAGAGAAAGCTTTTCTAGAAATAAAGTTTTCAGAAAAAGCAGTTTATAAGAGATTTCCAGAAAAACGGATTTTAGATGAGTGTTTCAGAAAGAAAGAGTTGATTTAAGCTTAGAAAAGAGATTTTCAGAACAGATAAATTTAAGATAAGTAGGATTTCAGAACCATATGTTTTCAAAAGCGTTTTAGCATTTATTTATAAATTGTCCACTCACTTAGATCGTACAATGATCTAACCCCCCTCACTCCCAGTATTTTGTTTTACAGGTTCTTGGAGGACGAGCTCGGGAGGATGAATACTGATGACAGTCACTAGGGAGTTGGTCCACAGATCAAGTCAGAATACAGTCTGGACAGTGTCAGAGAAAGTCATGTAGCATATAATTTGATTTGTAAAGAATTTGCATGTAAGAGTTACATGTGTATATTACTAAAGTTGTGATGTATAATGAATTCCAGTATTTAGTCAGAAAAGAGTTATGCATTCATATTGTTGAGTTGGGGCAATGGTCCCTATGCATGAGAAAGTCATTTGAGATTAGTACAGTTAAGATGATTACAAACAGATAGTCATAGGCTTAGGGGGATAGTACAACCTATTCTTTGCCGGTAGCATCTCCTGGATTGAGGATGTTACAATGTCTATACGAATCTCCAAAACTCATAGTTCATTGAGAATCTACCATTGGAATCCAAGATTCCAATATACGACATGTACCGGCCTCAACGGGTTTACTTACTAACCAAGTAATATAAACCTTAACCATGAACAATTAAAGAAATGATATTGTTATGATACAACTCAATGTCGGTTGCTACGCTTTTGCAACTGTATCATAACTAATCATTCAAATGTCAATATCGTCTTTACCATATATAAAGAGATATTATATAATAGAAACTGTTTATTTTATTCATAATAAAATGTTTGAATAAGTATTTACAGGAAAATACATAAGAAATTGACGCTCCGAGCAACAACCCTAACATCTTGTACCATCTTATTCTTGCATAATTGTCATCCAGTTGTTGTCTTCATCGTAGACTTTATAGCTTTTTTGATAGAAATCTTCTAGTATTTTACTAGATAATTTTAATTCCAAGAGTTCTCATGTACCGAATCCATTTCTTATTAATAAATGGCTCTTTGAATTGTTGCTATAAGACACATAATTATGTGCTGGTGACATATCCCATTGTGATGATGAGAAAAGCTGGATAAAGAGTCTGGTTTTTTAACTTAAGAATGATTGAATAAAAACAGAGATAAATATTTTCTCCTTGAGCAAAATTTTGAACAAAGTTTTTAAAATTTGTTTCAAATTCTTTTATTTCTTTAGGATTTTTTATGGGTAGAGACGGTCTAAATACCCGAAATCAGCAAGATTTTTTAACAAATAAGGATGATGTCTTTGTTTGGGGTATTGGGAGTTGGGCGCAGCGGAAGCGCGGGTCCGAGCGATATCGTATTTTAAAATTTTTTCAAAAAACACTGAATAAATTATTCAATATCTAATATGAATAATTTATTCATAATTACCTAAACCAATTTATTTAATATCAAATATTAACATAAACATAGTTGAAACTCGTGAAACTTTGGTGAAAACAGTGATTCTGTCACTGTTCGGGCAGCTCAGGAACTGCCCCGACCCTATTGGAGCTGACCTGGGCAGTTTCCATAAGTGTCGGGTAGTCGGTTCGGTCAAAAACGTGTTTTAGGCAATTTTGCGGAAAAACAGTTTTCTTAAAAGTTTCGCGAGTTTCAACTATGTTTATGTTAATATTTGATATTAAATAAATTGGTTTAGGTAATATATGAATAAATTATTCATATTAGATATTGAATAATTTATTCGGTGTTTTTGAAAAAGTTTTAAAATACGATATCGCCCGGACCCGCGCTTCCGCTGCGCCCAACTCCCAATACCCCAACAAAAATGGTATCAGAGCGGGTCTGATGCTTCATCCATTACATTATTCATGCTTGATATATGATATTTAATCCAATTTATTGTTCGCACATGTATGTAATCTAAATATGTTTCTTTACTTTTCAGTTTTTACGCTAACGGAAAATGTAACGAAATTTAATAGTTAAATTAAGTTATATTTTCTACAGGTAGAATTGAAATGTTTAGAAAATGATTTAGATTAAAATTCTGCATTGGATGTAGATTATAACTTTCGTAGGAAAATCCCCGCTTTTAAATATGGTTGTAATGTAACGTGTATTGAATACATGTTTCTTGGTCCGCCTTGCCAGTACGGATGCAAATGATTTCCTGATGCTATAGCTGTAACGTGCCAAAGCTGTGCAGTTATGGTTGATGGTAGTTCATTTGCGCCGGTAGAACTTATATGATAAGAGACAAATTCAAGTGAAAGTGGAAATCCTGAACGTGCCAAAGCTGTCAGGACTACACCGGTAGCTTGAGTTTGTCGTTGACAAGTGTAGCCTTGATACGCCTCCCTGTGAACGTGCCAAAGCTGTCACAGTGAGAAACGGTCAGGACCAAAACCAGGAGTCACTGGTGAGTGATTGACAATGAGTTGTCTACCTAATGAATATACGTAGGCGAGAACGTGCCAAAGCTGTAAGTCGAAATATATTCATGGGATCCTACTCTCACTATGGAATTCGATTTAATTATTGAATTCCCGTTGTCCGTTGGGGATTACGATATTACGTAAAGTAGTGGGAGACACTGCTGAGTTTAAAATCCATAACTTAAGCAGTGTGTAATTTTGTGGAAAATTCTGCTTCGTTTTCTTTTTATTCTATATTGTTCATAGATTATGCTTCTAATCCACTGCTTGTCTATTATTAGAATATGTTTTCTGACTTTACTTATGGTTGCATAGTTCTAGAATAGGTTCTAGAAAGACCGTAGACTTAGATATTGTTAGATTAGATGAAACCATTGGAACTGTTGTTCTGATTTTCTTTTGAAAATCAAGATAGTTTGTGACTTAGTTTCTAAGTCACGTTAGGTAATCTAAATAGATATCTGGTTTAGGATATTATTCTAGAAAGAATTGTTTCTGATGCAGTAAGAATTGACATGAATCAGTTCATGTCTTGAGATTCTTGACTGGCATTAAGAAAAACCCTTAAGGGTTTGTTTATCTTTTAATGACGTTTCTTAGCTTTAGTGACTTTAATAAGTCATGTGTTTTGACACAGTTTGCTAATAAATTATTTGCAATCGTTGTGAATAATTGAACGCAAATTATAAAGCTTGAGAAAAGAGATGTGTATAGTTGTGTACAGAGAATATCGATTCTCACAATACGACAACTTTAGGTATTGGATACCGGATCTCCCGTCTAGTTAATTAAAATAATTTAACAATTGTTTTGATATTTGATATCAGAACTTGTGACTATTGGATAGTTACTTGTTCTGTATAAACAGTTGTTACATATTTTAAAGCGACTAGTAGTGTCATTAATGAAAGATAAGCATTAAGAAAATATTCGGTAGAGTAAATAACTGAGAACTGTGATTTATGAGGTTTTATCATAAAAGTATTAGATGCTTATTCCGTATGGTAAAGGATGGTCTGATACGAGATCACACCACATATCCTTATCCATTTAATGAATATTGTATTCATGATGTGATTAAATCTCATTTAACCGATGATTGTCATTGGACCACCGATTTATTAGACTAATACATTGGATGTATGTAGTTTAATAAATTAGAAATTACCTTAAGATAGTTTTCTATGCTCTGTAACCTAGTTAATGATTTGTCATTACTTAGTTACGTGTTTCTAGTAGAGAACATGTTGAACGTCTTTAATTGTTTAAAGATGTTTGATATGATCAAATATATTAATTTAAGGCAATTAGTTCTATAGTTATTTAATGAATATAATTCTTACTTAGTATTAAACTTCCGCGATTCCATTGTGATGGAATTGGTTAGTGGGAGTTAATGGATCTTATATGATTTGATTTGTTGTTATTGATAGTTACCGAATTAGTTTTCAATACTCTTGGGGTTATGCTCCAGTAAAGCCATTTCGTCTCTTTAATTTATTGTTCCATTAGTTTCTACAATTACTTATATGATGTGTATAGTAGAAAATCCGAATATTGAAAAGTTTGGGATTCGAGACTTTCTTTTGTATAACTGTTATATAATTGAAAGTACTTGTGCCTCGGAGGTACGAGGGAAAGGTTTATCATTCATTCTATTTAATGGAATATTGTATTCTATTTGATAGAATATATTTTCTACGTTTTCGAGTAATAAAATTGTTTTGTTACTTGGTGTGTTAACATTGGATGTTGACGATTACAGAAAAGACTTGACTTAGTAAAGTCAAATGTGAGAATGATAAACTGTAATGGAACTACATAATTAATAAGATGAAATGACCCTTAGACAGCTTCCGTATAAGTCTAATATGATGTCGGAATTATTTACAAAGTATTTGATACTTAATGATTCTGTTGTTTTTTTATTGAAGAAAATTATCCTATGACTTATAGTGGGACCGATATTTGATATCGAATTCGGAAATTTGCATTGAACCATAGATTTAAGATTGTTCATGGCTTACGACGATCAAGTTTTGAACTTGATTAGGCTTTCGTTATGAATAGTTCATAAAATGTGCAAATTGTTTGCGCAGCAAAAGCAAAGTGAGCTTGATAAAGGTTTGACCTTTATAGTATGACAGTGAGTAGGTTATACTCAGTAGTCTATTGTAGATTCTGAGGAAGCTTGTCTCTTGTCGTACTGATTGGACAATTAAGGATCCATTGGTTAATGTTGATATTAAACTGTATTTTGGCTAAAGAATGCAAAATGGCGTTCTTGAGTGATTTCTTCGAATGAGAGATCCGTCGTGATTTCTTAGTTTGAAGAGTTCATTCTTGAATGGCTCTAGAGTTTGTATTCTGCTAAGATCACAGTTTGATATACTAGCTTATGGAGCCTATTGTAGACTCGGACAAGCTTTCCAGAAATCTGTGTTCTCTGATTTTGATATCAGTCAAATTGTATGGTTTTATCGAAATATAGAGAATACGTATTTGTCAGTAGGGTTAGTGGGAGCGTACAAATTTCTTTCTAGTATTATTTATCCTTAAGTCTTCTTTTCTCCGTGAAAGCAGTGAGAGTAGTCTCTGTTATATTTGATATAAAGTTTTATATATTATATAAAACTATGAGACTTGTGAGATACTCTCATTAATGGCGTATCAGATACGATCTAATAAAGGACACAGTAAGACTATTTGTATGACAGTTAGGATAACTGTTTGACAGTTAATGTGTCTTTTATGTAAATAGTATTCATCTTTCGTAAATGATGATTCATTTGTCAAAAGAAAGAATGATTGGAATGTCTAATCAATCTTATACATCATATGATGATGGCGTGATGAATGCTATATTATGTGCGATTAAAGATATCAATTTAATCGTGATTGTTACGAGTTATTTTGATATGGTTTTGACCATATGATGGTTCTAGAAACACGTTCTTTGTGATCTTTGAGATATTAGGAACGAGTTTCTAATTTATGGAGATTTTAGTCAGTAACCATAAGGTCAGAATAGTTTTGATCCTAATTATGATATTAGATGGTCTATGTCATATAAAGTCAGAAAATATGCAGTGGGAGTGTCACTGTTGATTCTACTAAACTAGTGGAATCAGTTGCAACTTATGAAGTATTGACTTATGAAGTTGCATAGTGACCTCAATGATTGGAAGTGTTGATATTAGTATAGTGTTTGTGGTTATCTTAAAGTAATTGGATTTGATTTCTAAATACATAGATAACTTAACAACTATAGCATAATACTGATATAGCGTCTGAGTCATATTGATGTGGAATTTGGATTCTGCAAAATATGAATAATGCTAGTTAACGAAAACGGTAGAGTTTGTTGGACATACTCGATTTGTTAAAACATGCTTATTTGTTCATGCCTACCTCTTGAGTGCTGGTGAGCTCTTGAGGGCCATGAGTATATGATATACATTGAAGATGTGTATAGGATACCATGGATTGACATTAGAGCAAGTGGGAGAAATTGTTAGGGTTGGTGCTCCGAGTGCCAATTCGGATCGTATTTATGTCCGATTCATAAATACGAGCAGTTCGATTTTCCATAACATTACTAATTTTAGTGGTAGCACCCTTGTCTTTTATACACTTATTCGATCTAATCTGATTACGATATCTAATCTCAATTACCAAAGCCAAAAACCCCAATTTCTAAACAAGGAAAGGAACCCTAGATATTCAAAGAACACAAGAATAAGAAATCAAATTTCCATAACTTAAGAAGACTAAAGATTACCTTTTAATCTTCAAAATCCTAAGCTTTTCTTGTGTTATTTCCTTCACTTTTCCTTGAATCATAAAAGAAATTTAGAAACCCATTTTTTGGTTTAGAAGTTCTCGGCAGTGGCTTCTCTTAGAGAAGAAAAAGAAACAATAAATGGCCTTTTAAAATATAGTAAATGGCGTGAAGGAGAGAGAAAGTTTTTTTTTTTTTTAGTCAACACCACTGCTTTTATTAATAAATGAAAAACAATTTCCCTTTTGAACAATAAACAAAAAGTGGCGTGAATTTAAACTATGTTTATGTTAATATTTGATATTAAATAAATTGGTTTAGGTAATATATGAATAAATTATTCATATTAGATATTGAATAATTTATTCGGTGTTTTTGAAAAAGTTTTAAAATACGATATCGCCCGGTCCCGCGCTTCCGTTGCGCCCAACTCCCAATACCCCAACAAAAATGGTATCAGACAAGTCTCTCAATTTATATTTTTCACAGTCGTCACCCGATTGGGTCAAAATCCACCCGGTAACGCCATTTTTGGCCGTTTTCACTTATTTCAAGTCGGAAACACTTTCCGGCAATTATGCCAACTCCCAAAACACATCCAAAACATTCAAAAGATAACAATTTCATCCCAAAAACAGAAACTTTTCCAGGTCTAAGCAGAAAACGAAATTGGCCCAAAAATCATACTTTAATCCAATTTTTTCAAAGATTAATCTAATTAATCCATCACCAAATGAGTCACACCAGATATGAACAACTCTAGAACAATTCTAGGGTATCAAAGAGTGGATTAATAACTCTAGAATGACAACTTATTGTCCAACAACAATTTGAACAAAATTGGATGCAAATTACATTAATTCCACCCAATTTCTACTTCACACATGCCTAATCTTCCTTCTCCATCAACCACAAATAAAAGCCCCAAATTTTCTCAAACAAAGAAACTGTAGAACATTTCTAAGTATTCAAGAAAACATGAAAATAAATTTCCAAGCTTAGGGATTAAGGATTACCTTTAATCTTCAATTTCTAAGCCTTTATTTTCTTGAATTTTTTATTTTCTTGAATTTTCTTTGTTTTCTTCATTGATTCTTCAAAGAACCATGAAACCCATTTTTGAGAGCCATTTTCGTGAGTGAAGAAGATGGACAAGAGAGAGAAAAACAATTTCCCCTTTTTTAAAATGAGTTGACCGAAATTAGCAAGTAAATGGGCAATTTTATCCTTTACAATTTTATCAAATAAAATTCAATTTACACTTTATTTTCAACCAATCAAATTAGGACAAATAAAATGTAATTAAATTCATGCCAAATGCACCAATAATAGTTCACCATATTTCATAACATTTAATGAAAAAAGTTGAATTAATTAATCATTCTAATATTTAACAATTAAATATCAAATAATTAATTAATATTATTATTATAATATTAATAATAATATTATTATTATTATTATTATTATTATTATATATATATATATATGTATTTTTTTTATTTAAAATAAATGATAAATACATATATTAATGACATGTGTCAAAATCTCATTTGATGAATAATTAATGTGTATCTAATCGTATTATGTATCAAATACAAATACACAATAATTATTAGCGGACAAAATCCCCTAATGCATGTGTTGTCATTTAACCGATTAAACGATCCGAATTAACTCATTTAATCCGGTGAAGTATTATGAATAATCCGTATTATTCATATCGAGTTGCCCAAGTGCTCAACGAGTACACTTCATATTGTGGGACTCTCTAAGTTTAGGTTTATCCGTCACGAAATCTAATTTCGTGTCCATAATCCACCCACTCGTAAATTATGACGACCACGGATAATCTCGCTAAACTATACAAGTCGAGGTCATGACATACGTATAATCCCTCCGTCACAGGCCATCCGTATTATACCTGCGATATAGATGAGAACGTCAAATCTTTTCGGTATAATACAGTCGACTTTCAATTTTACGATCTCTAAATAACATTCGGAACTGGTTTCTGACGTTATACCACGGCCATGGATTTACTAGATCATAAACACGTGTTGGATGCCTATGCCCTGTACACAGGACTGACGGATCCTATCTTGTTACGCACTGGATAACATGAGCATCAGTCCACACCCAACGAACAGACGGAGGTCTGATCATGAATAGATCGTTGACGTGACTGCCATCAAAGTGTGGAGGATAGCTCATATATCCACAGTGGTATCTCAAGTCGAAGGACCACTATGCTCGCTCAACTCGAGAAGGTTCCTATTGACGTTGGTGTACCATCTATTAGGAAACATTCGGTGAGTCGTTCAGTGTCTTATCAAATAAACACCTACATGTCTATACGAGTCTCCCGAGACTCATGGTTCACTGGGATAAACCATCGGACCAAGTCACGATATACGACATGTACTGGTCTCAGCGGATTTTACTAACCGACCCGTGTTAGTAAATTTTGACCAGGAACTTTATTTAAGGATATACAACTAATAGTGCGCTTCCCAATGTCAATTACAAACTACGTTGTAACTGCGCACTATACTGTAAATCCTAGGGTCTTTGTCTAATATACACGTATCACTGAACCAGATTCAGTTTCGATATAATCGTAATCAGATTAAATCGAATAAGTGTATAAAAGACAAAGGTGCTACCACTAAAATTAGTAATGTTTTGGAAAATCGAACTGCTCGTATTTATGAATCAGACATAAATACGATCCGGATTGGCACTCGGAGCGCCAACCCTAACATTTGGACCACAGGTTATGCTTGGATATATGATTTTTCTCATTCATTTTCAATTAGGTTTCCCCTTGATTTAATTCATAAATATTTTTTGATAATCAAAGTAATCTTTTCCCCATAAATGCATGAGTTGTTCACCAATAACAAAGGTAACTTGTTTTCATTTTTGAAAAGTCTTTGCAGTTGAACTGCTAGGTTCACCTACTACAAATATTTTTGGATTTGTAGTATAATTTTGTTGGAGAGATAGATCTCCCTGAGTATTGAGTTTAATACCCGGTGGTGGTGAAGGCTGTGAAGCCAAATTCTCAGACCCTTTGTTTAAACTTATTTTAGGCTGTAAGCCGCCTGGAATTAATAGGGTTTGACTATGCCCTTGAGCTGAAAAATCTTACCGATGTCTGTTTCACTGGTTGAATAATTTATCTCACTTGTATTAAAGGTTCCACTAGTATACCGGCATATCTTACCGATGTCTGTTTTTATCAATGGTGCCCAATGAAAATCAGAAGCATCGGTTAAAACAACAAGATTATCAAAATCTTCTGGTAATCCTAATTTAGGGAGACTGTTACATTCTTCATATGGTTTCTGTATGTTCTACAACCCATCATTTGGTGTTATTTTTCTTTAATAATTTTTGTAAAATAGCATGTTTTTTTTTGCAAAATAATTTTTATTGAATAATTGAGACATCTTAAAAATATTTGGATCATTTTTCTATTTTTGAGAATATCATGAAATTCTCTGATTTTTTCAGAAATATGAGGTTGCAATTTTATTCCATTAGAACTAATCGTTGGTCCTAAGAAGTCAATTTCATTTTTCTTTATTTCTGCCTTTTTTATGAAAAAATAATTTCATTATTTATGCAAAGTGTAGAGAATTCTTTTAAATGTTTAATATGTTCTTCATAATTATTTGAACATACAAGAATATCGTCTATATAAACTAACATATAATCGTTAGTTTGGTTGAATACTCTATCCATTCTCCTTTGATAGATCTAAGGAGTTTTTTTTTTTTTTTTTTTTTTAAATTCAAAAGGCATGACTAACCATTCTTAGTGACAATTTGGTGTACTAAAAGTCGTTAGTAGCATTGATTCTTCGGTCAGTTTTTTGCCAAAATCATGATTTACAATCAAATTTTGAATTGTATTGTTTTCCTTTTGCCAAATTGACTAATATGTTTTTATTCGGTATGAAATTGTTGACTAAATGTGCAACTTTCCACCGAAAGTTGCTTGTCTTGCATGCACACACAAAGTTGAGAAGCTGTAAACGTGTATGAGCTGTGTGTGAGTTGGCCAAACCGCGTGACACTGTTCACGCGGTTTTGGCTCTATAAATTTGAGCCTCTGAAACCATTATCAGTATCCCAAATCGTGAGGAAAGATAGAGAGTAAAGTGTTTGAGAGTTTTTTGTAAAGCTTGGATTATAAGCTTTGTAATTCTTTTGTGGGTATATATAAAAGAAGAGTTTTCTCTCAATTCACCTCTATTATTGTGTGTTTATTCACAACAAGTGGTATTCGAGCTACGGTTCCACGGAGGGATCCCGAAATTCGGAAACGAAGCTTCGGTTCGGAAAGTCGATTCCGACGAAAGTTGTCGAAAATCGATTTTGAGCAAACCATCAGACGTTTCACGGCGAGACGAGCACGGTGGTATTTTCCGGCGATCGAACGGAGGTCCCAGTCAGCCGCACGCGCCAACCAGAGACTTCCCCACGCTCGCCGACGCGCACCACGCGCTTCACGCGCAGACCAAGGAAGAAGACGAGACACGTAGGCGCCACGTCAGCGCACAGTCAGCGCCACGTCAGCGTCCAGTCAGCGCACAGTCAGCGCACAGTCAGCAGCCCAGGCAGCGCCACGTCAGCGCACAGTCAGCAGCCCAGTCAGCTGCCACGTCAGCGGTGCCTGGTAAATTTCAGATAGGTCCCTGAACTTTCTGAAAATTACATTTTAGCCCCTATACTTTCAGATATTTTCAATTTAGTCCCTGGACTTTTTGGAAATTGCAATTTAGTCCCTGAACTTTTCCGTAATTTCACTTTGGCCCCTGAACTTTTGGAAATTGCACTTTGACCCCTGTAATTTCTGAAATTTACAAATTGATCCCTGTGTCGGATTTTGACAAACGAAGTGTCATTTCCACCATTTTCGACCATTCCGGACGCAACTGTGAGGTTCGTTTTTTGAAATTCTGCTTAGAATTTTTATGATGGAGGGGAGCAACGGAAAAATGATTTTGTTAACCAGTACAAACTATTTCACATGGAGAGGAAGGATGAAAGACCTTCTGTATGTGAAGGACTATGATGGATCAGTATTTCTGGAGGAGAAACCAGAAGGAATGACCGATGGAAAGTGGGCTAATCTTCACCAGAAAACATGCAGTACTATTCGTCAGTGGATCGACGACAGTATCGTGAACCATGTCAGTGAAAAGATAAATGCACGTGTCTTATGGAGAAAGCTGGAGGAGCTTTTTCGAGCAAAGACTGGCAACAACAAGCTGTACTACATCAAGAAGATGATGGGTTTGAAATACCAGGAGGGTACAGCTGTGGCGGACCATATCAACGATTTCCTCGGAACCATGAAGGAATTGTCTGGATTGGGCATAGACTTCGGAGATGAGGTAAATGGTTTAATACTCCTTAATACGTTACCAGAATCTTGGGAAACGTTCAGATCTACGGTGATCAATTCAGCCGCAGATGGGAAAGTCACTATGGAGATGGCAAAGACTAGGATCTTCGAGGAAGAAAAGAGGACGAGAATGCAGGAGTCAGCATCAGCCTCAACCTCAGAAGCTCTAGTGACAGAAAAGAACACCAGAAGGGGGAGGAGTAAAAGCCGAGGCCCAGGTAGACCAGACAAGAACCGGGGGAAATCAAGAACAAGGGATATTGAGTGCTATCACTGCAAAAAGAAAGGCCATATGAAGCGGGATTGTTACAAGTTGAAGAACGAGCAGTCCAGGAGAGATGACGACTCTAATCAAGAAAGAGTTGCTACTACCACCGAGAAAACCTCCAAAGAATTTTGCATAATGTATGAAGACGCTGTTGTGAATCTTGCCAGCCACGAGACCAGTTGGGTGATAGATAGTGGCGCATCCATACACGCCACATCTCGCAGAGACTTCTTTTCATCTTACACACCAGGGGACTACGGTGCTGTAAGGATAGGGAATGACGGACAGTCCAAAGCCGTCGGTATTGGTGACATCTGCCTTGAAACAGAGAACGGGACAAGGCTAGTGTTGAAGGGAGTCAAGCACATCCCAGATATCCGGTTAAACCTGATCTCAACAGGCAAGCTGGATGATGAAGGTTTCTGCAGCACCTTTAGTGACGGATGTTGGAAGCTCACTAAAGGATCAATGGTCGTGGCACGAGGTAAGAAAGATTCAACTTTGTATTTGATGCATGCTAAGCTTTCAAATAGTAGCATAAATACAGTCAACAGTAATGAGGCAGCCGAGTTATGGCATAAAAATCTCGGTCACATGAGCCAAACAGGGATGGAGATACTACGCAGGCGGAATGTTCTTCCGGAATTGAAGAACTCACACTTACGGAAGTGTGAACACTGCATGGCTGGAAAGCAGAACAGAGTATCCTTCCAGAGCTCCCCGCCTCAACGGAAACCGGAGGTACTAGATCTCATACATTCAGATGTATGCGGTCCGATGCAGACACGAACACTTGGTGGGTCACTGTATTTTGTGACATTTATTGATGATCATTCAAGGAAGATCTGGGCATACACCTTGAAGAGAAAAGATCAAGTGCTAGGAGTGTTCAAGGAGTTTCATGCCTTGGTGGAGAGAGAAACCGGCAAGAAACTGAAGTGCATCAGAACAGATAACGGTGGAGAATACAGAGGTCCGTTTGATCAGTACTGCAAGACGCAAGGAATCAGACATCAAACGACACCTCCGAAGACACCTCAGCTGAATGGCCTAGCTGAGAGGATGAACAGAACCTTGTGCGAGAGGATCAGAAGCTTGCTGTCACAAGCCAAGCTGCCGAAGACATTTTGGGGAGAAGCACTCATCACAGCAGTTCATGTTTTGAACATGTCCCCAGCGGTCGCACTGAAAGGTAATGTTCCTAACCAAGCTTGGACAGGTAAAGAAGTGTCATACGAGCACTTACATGTCTTTGGGTGCAAAGCTTATGTACACATCCCAAAGGACGAGAGATCCAAGCTTGATGCAAAGACGCGACAGTGTGTCTTTATTGGCTATGGTCATGATGATTTCGGCTACAAACTCTATGATCCTGTGGAGAAGAAGATTGTCAGAAGCCGAGATGTTGTCTTTGTTGAAGACCAGACCATAGAAGATATCCGGAAGGATATGAAGACAATGCCCCAGCAATACAGAAATGTGAATCCAGAACCTCATACACCGGTGCCAGTACGAGTTGAAGATGAGGTTCCCAGACAGGAGGGTACAGGTGATGAAGCTCCCAGAGATGATGATCATGATCAACCACCAGTACCAGAAGTTCCACCAACAGTTCCACAGAGAAGGTCTGACAGAGAGAGGCGACCTTCAACCAAATACTCTGCATATGAGTATGTGCTGCTTACTGACGGGGGAGAACCCGAGAGCTACCAGGAGGCTGTGGAAACAGAGGACAGAGAAAAGTGGGAGGAAGCCATGCAAGATGAGATGAAATCTTTGCATGACAATCACACTTTTGAGTTGGTGAAATTGCCAAGAGGCAAACGGGCTTTGAAGAACAAATGGGTGTACAGGGTGAAGCAACAGGAGCACACTTCACAACCCCGGTACAAAGCCAGACTAGTTGTCAAGGGATTCAATCAGAGGAAAGGCATTGACTTCGATGAAATCTTCTCTCCAGTTGTGAAGATGTCATCCATCAGAGTGGTACTCAGCTTAGCAGCAAGCCTCGACCTGGAAGTTGAGCAGATGGATGTCAAGACCGCATTTCTTCACGGGGATCTGGAAGAAGAAATTTATATGGAGCAACCAGAAGGCTTCAGAGTCAGCGGGAAAGAGGACTTTGTGTGCAGACTCAGGAAAAGCCTATACGGTTTGAAACAGGTACCGAGACAGTGGTACGTGAAGTTTGAGTCAGTTATGGGGGAGTGGATACAAGAAGACCACTTCAGACCATTGTGTATTCGTTCAGAAGTTTTCTGACGATGATTTTATCATCTTACTGTTATATGTAGATGATATGTTGATAGTTGGCAGGAATCAATCGAGGATTGATAATTTGAAGCAGCAACTGAGTAAGTCTTTTGAGATGAAAGACTTGGGGCCAGCTAAACAGATTCTTGGCATCAGGATCGGTCGTGATCGGAAAGCCAAGAAGTTATACTTGTCACATGAGGAGTACATCGAGAAGGTACTTCAGAGATTCCAGATGGACAAGGCTAAAGCGGTTAGCACTCCTCTTGCTACCCACTTTAGATTGAGTTCGAGACAGAGTCCCTCTACTGAGACAGAGAAGGAGGAAATGAAACAGGTTCCATACACCTCAGCAGTGGGAAGTCTTATGTATGCCATGGTGTGCACGAGGCCAGACTTAGCACACGCATTTGGATTGGTCAGCCGGTTTATGTCAAACCCAGGACGGGAACACTGGAATGCGATCAAATGGATTATGCGGTATCTTCGAGGTACTTCCAAGATGAGGTTATGTTTTGGAAGCAGCGACAAACCAGTGTTGATAGGCTACACCGATTCAGATATGGCAGGAGATGTGGATACCCGAAAGTCAACTTCGGGGTATCTGATTACTCTCTCAGGAGGAGCTGTGGCATGGCAGTCTAGGTTGCAGAGATGTGTTGCACTTTCTACAACAGAGGCGGAATTCATTGCAGCGACGGAAGCTTGCAAGGAATTGCTGTGGATGAAGACATTCGTCCAGGAATTGGGTTTCAAGCAGGAGAAGTACATTTTGTACTGCGATAGCCAGAGTGCTATCTATCTCGGTAAAAATTCCACCTTTCATTCGAGGTCAAAACATATCGATGTGAGGTATCACTGGATACGGGACGTCCTGAGCTCAAGGCTATTAGAACTCAGGAAAATTCACACCGACGACAACGGTGCCGATATGCTCACGAAGGTTTTACCGAAGGAGAAGCTTGAAATCTGTCGTGCCATAGCCGGGATGACAAAACTCTCCACATAGTCAGAGTGGGGAGATTCAGAGAACTACGATTGGCTTGATCCCAACTCAGGGTACGTAGGCAGTCTTCAGATGCAGCCAGGGGAGGATCCTTTGGAGGATCCGGATTTGGATGATTAATGGTCGGCTCAGATTTTGGGAAATCTTCACCGAGGGGGAGATTTGTTGACTAAATGTGCAACTTTCCACCGAAAGTTGCTTGTCTTGCATGCACACACAAAGTTGAGAAGCTGTAAACGTGTATGAGCTGTGTGTGAGTTGGCCAAACCGCGTGACACTGTTCACGCGGTTTTGGCTCTATAAATTTGAGCCTCTGAAACCATTATCAGTATCCCAAATCGTGAGGAAAGATAGAGAGTAAAGTGTTTGCGAGTTTTTTGTAAAGCTTGGATTATAAGATTTGTAATTCTTTTGTGGGGTATATAAAAGAAGAGTTTTCTCTCAATTCACCTCTATTATTGTGTGTTTATTCACAACAGAAATACCTATCAAATTGAGTAGCTTTATTTAATTCTTTATAGTTAAGAACTATTTTAGCTTTTCCTCGTTTTATTTCAGCATGATTCCTGACCATGACGGTAAGGCTGCTGTGAGGGCTTTTACTTTGTTGAATTAATTTTAGTTCTAAAAGTTCCTTAATTTATTTAGCAAATTAGTTTTTTATCTTCTTGATTATAGATCATAGGTTTAACTCGAGAAGTTTTATTTCTACATATTCTTTTTGAATATTTCATTTTCAATTGGATTTTCTCCAAAATTTTCACCTATTGTTTTTTTTACTTCATCAATTATAAAATGTGACCCTGTTAAACAGTGAGACTGTTTAATTTGTGTACATTTATATTTGGTTAAAGTTTTAGTTTCAAGTCGAGTCCATTCACCACTTTGGGTCGACTAAACTCTGAACGGCTTAAATTCTCGAGGAATTTTTATTAAATTACCACAAGGGGTTTTAAATGTAATCATATATAAAGTTTGGTTATACTGTGAAAACTGTTGTATAAAATCATTTCTAAGATGTATATCTACTTCAAGTTTATCAAATTAATATGCACATTTAATAGTAATTATTTCACTATCGAGTAAACCTAACAAGTTATTATCACATTGAGTAACACTGGAATTTCCTGTTATTCGACTTTGCCAAGTCCATCCATCCTTTCCGAAGGAGGTTTTTATCAGAGTAATCTCTGATCTTGTATCAATCAATGCACAAGTTGTAACATTGGTATCTATAAATCCTATTTAGATATAAACAGATAATGATCGAAAATTTTATTTCATTCGGAATTTATTCCCTTATTTTAGGATAAAATATGGTTTCACCATTATTTGTGAATTCAAAACTAATTTTTGTGATTTTAAAATCTCCTAAAGATTCTAAAAAAGAATTTCCTAGGAGGACATGATATGTTTCTCCTGCCATTTCGCTATCAATATAGCATGTTACTGCTATTTTATGATCTTGAATTATGATTGGTACAATTGTGATTTGATTACAATTAAATATTATATCATCAAAATTTCAATATTCATAAGTTTCAACCGTTTCACATTTCACATTATAGTTCTTATATTTTGCTATATGGAAATTGCTTGTCCATTATCTATAAGGATATATAGTCCTTTGATGTATTCCATTCCAGTGGAATATTTTCAGTAGAAGATGATCTGTCTTCCATTAAGGCTCGAAATTTTCTAAATTTTATCTTGTAATTGTCTGGACAACAATCTCTTGTAAAAGAAGTTATCTTATTTTACTTATGTCTATGAATGGTTTGTTTGAATATATTTCACCATAATTGATATTTGTAACATCCAGTAACCTTGACGACTATTACATCATGGAAGGTACGATACATGATGTAAATCATGTTCAAGCATGTACGTGCTCATGAAATTACTTTTCGGAAATTCGATAATCCTTCACAGTTCTGATATGGAATTTAACCAAGAATCTAACCCGAATAAACTTTAGTATTCGGGACATACTTTCGGAAAGATAAGAACAAGACCTACAGCTTCCATGTTGGACATTTTCCCAAATTCGAAGCAGAAGTAGGTCAAAAATCGAGACTTCCACGACTACTATAGTAATTTCGAGAATGAACTAGATTTGGAATATGTGGCACCATCTCAACCACTCATTACACAACAATCAGCCATTTCCCTATAAATATTGGACTATTCATTCATCTCCTTTGAAAGCCAAAAACGTGAATAGGTGAGGAGCTTCTTCGCAAATTCCTTCAACTTCCAATATCATTATTGAAGGGTGAAGTGATAATCTCAAGCTCCATTCCAAGCATGTGAGTCCCCATAATCCATTTTCTTCTTTAATTTTGGTTGGTGCATGAATATTTGTTCTTATTTTCGAAATTCCCATGAACCCTAGCTTCCAACCTTGAGCATTTGAGCTTGAGACAAGTAGATAGCATATGTAGTCACACACTTTCATTTACATATAAGCATGTATTAGAATTGTTTATCAAAATATTCAAGTTTTCTCCAATTTTGAGAGGTTGGCCAGAAGTGATGAGGGATGGGGATTGTTGTCTTGTTGTGTTTTGAGGAAAATGAAAATGTTTAGACAAGAATTCTTTGGTTTGGAGTGGGAATCTCCAATGTAGTGTGATCAAGCCCTTAGCCGATTATGTATGAATAAATTATATTTTGTGATTGATAATACTAGGGAAATGGATTGTGTTTGATTGAGGATGTGAAATGAGGATATGTTAAGTTGAGTTGGAGTTAGGATGATAGTGTTGGATTCATTGGTTATATCATTGAAGAGTTGGAGCTAGGCCCTGAAATCGGGCTAGCGTTGCGACGCTCAACCCCCAGCGTCGCGTAACAAGCAGATGCCCTCTGCCTCAGGTCTGAACATGTGGGAGTCGCAAAGCGGAACAATCAGCATCGCGATGTGCAACAAGCAATTGCTCTGCCCCGGGTCTGATCAGGTGGGCATTGCGACGCGTTGTGTCTGGCGCCGTAACGCAAAACAGAACATGCTCTCTACCTAGGTCTGCTTAGGCTGGCGTCGCGACGCGATGGACCTGGAGTCGCGACGCGAGATATAAATAGTTCCATATCATTTCAGTTTCAACTTAAGATGTTAGAGGCCACCCTTAGGGTCTCATATCAGTTCATATACACATATTAGGACATGTCGAAAAAATAATACCTCAAGTGGTGATTACAAATTTATTGAATTGAGAAACTTAGTATAATTATGAAATATGTTCACAACTTATTTTCTAATTAAGTTTATCAGTCATAGATTTTCAGCAGGAACCACAATCTCATTCGAGGAAGGGAAGTAACGCCAGCTAGGTTCCAAATCTGTGAGTAGACCCTTTTCTCAAACTACATTTGCTTATATGTTTTTGAATAACAACTTATTTTTCCGCATTTAAAGCGTTAGCCAAGCGTATTTCCAAATGTTCAAAAATGTTAATGATTTGAGAAATTTTTTAGAAAGTTGAGACTTTTAAAGCACGATATCATGATTTTGGAGGCATGGTGGAAATATCCACCTTAGATGTAACTTGATACAAACATGAAATTGACGGTTACTGGAATTGACGGATTCAGAATATGTATATATATAGAGCAAGACTAGGGGGACGGTGATACGTACCGCCCATAGATCCTAGATTTAAGGGCTAGGGGGATGGCGATACATAACGCCCCTAGACCCCAGATTCAAGGACATGACAGTGGCAGGCATTGGGGGACGGCGATGTGTAACGCCCCAATGGCATGGATTTGCACACCTGGGTCCAGTTCAGTGGCTTGGGGAAAGTGATATGTAACCCCCCAAGACCACTAGTTTAGGCGTATAGGGGGACGGCGATACGTAACGTCCTCATACGTCAGGTTTTTCAAAGATAGACAATTAGAGAGAGATTTTAAGGAAAGATGGTTTTAAGAAAGATTTTTCTAAAGAAATTATTTTATGAGAATTTCATAGATTTACAGACCAAAAGCAGTTTCCAAAAAAGTTTTCCCGAAAGTGAATTGTTTCAGATAAGTAAAGAGATTTCAGAAAAGATAATTTCCAGGAAATGACTTTGATTTTAGAACATTGGGTTTTCAAAAAACATTTCAATTCCTGCTCTGAATTGTCCACTCACTAGATCGTTCAAACGATTTAACCCCCACTCCCAGTTTCTTTATTTTGTAGGTATATCTGGAGGACGAGCTCGAGAGGACGGATACTGATGGCAGTCACTATAGGATTTGAGTCCATCAGGTTGAGTCAGAGCTACATTACAGTCAGAGTCTAAGTAAAGTCATGTATCATACATATTATGTAGTAGAGATTGTGTATGTTATGTGTTAAAGGTATTCATTATCAAAATTATAATACAAAGTACTGTTGAGTACATAATATGTGTATGTGAGATGTATTCCATGTTATTGAGTTAGGAAATGATCCTTATGCATGAGTTTATATATGAGATGAGATTAGTAGAGTTGTTCATAGTCATAGGCTCAAGGGGATAGGTTGGCCTATTCCCTGCCGGTAGTATCTCTGGGAGAGAGATGTTATAAAGATGGTATCAGAGTATGGTCTAGGGAGTTAGTGACTGCAGTGGGTAGAGTGATGAGGTCTTGTATGAGTAGTATGCTCGAGGTACTAGTATACGAGTCACTACCTCTCCAGTATCTGATCCTCAAGTATGTTCTCAAGTCCTATAGACAAGTTAAAAAGAAATTCCCAAGCTATTCGAATATTCTTCCTTATGAAAGCAACTATACTATTTGTCCTAGTTGAAAATCCTTCTGTAATTACCGTAGCTTATTATCAAAAGTTCAAGATAAGCTATAAGGACAGATAATAAGGTTCTAAGAATATTCACTCAAGGGAGTGGAAAAAGAAAGTTATAAAGTAAAGAACGAGATAATAAAGGAAATGCCAGAACTTATAGTAATATAGAGAATGTAGTAAACCCGAGCAAGAACTAATGCCAGGTAGACCCAAATAAGATTCATTATCTCCTCAGAAAAATCTTTCTAGTAGATCCAATAGCCCTTGAGTATCTCGCGTAGATAACAAGTTACCCTAATAGCAAAGAATATTCAGAAAGATAAAAGGAGCAAGAAATCAGAATTATTCGGGGAAGTTCCAATAGATATGAGATACCAAAAAGGATGTAGAGATTTTAGATTCCCAAACCCAGGCCCGCAGGTAAATAAGTGAATGTCGTAAACAAAAATGATTAATTGCATTAAACTAAGAATCTGATAGATAAGGTTTCGATCTACCTAGATCCCCATCTCTCAGCGATACTAGTTAAGGGCGGTCCTGACGGAATCTATCTCATACCTACCTTACATGAGTAATAGACTCTACCAGGACATAGTGTACCAGAACAATGATGCTGACATCCATTAAGATATAAGATGATCGTCCCACCATTTGATAACCGTAAGAAAGCTAACCTCGAGGAATGGTTACCCGGAAGGGACCAAGAATGCTTCTAAGGTCAGAAAAGAAGGAAACCCGACTCAAGTAAAAATAGATAAGTTTGTAGTACCAGTATGAATCCATAGATCAGACCTATGTTAATGGAAATCCTTGAAAGTTTAAAAAGGGCAGACCTATAAGATTGGAGACATTCAGAAGTTATCAAGAGTACCACTGTGAACAATAAGGTTAACGGTATTGCTGTCGCCTATAACAAGAGCAGAGAGTAGAGATCTAAAAAGTAGCCAATGAGAATGAACCACCACTAGCTTCGGTTGGCACAATTTAGGGCCAAGAGATAGGATATGAGAATAATAAAGAAATAGACGGAAGGTGACAAGGGAGTTCAATATGCATAGTGATATAGATAATGTACTTGGAGACAATAACGTAATGTGGGACCCTAAAATATGGAGAAGTCGATGCGGATCGCAACAAAACGAACGATAATTCTTCTTTCCAATAACCCTCATTCTAGTGAGTGTAAAGACACTTAACCGGACCAACACAGAACTTAGACGAATAACAGTAATGAGTATTCTTTTATCCCTATAGTCACTCCTCAACTTAGAGCCCAATAAGGATTTGGACAAGTAAAGAAGAATACCTACGGGACAGACAAATCAAGAAATAGCGAGATAACCGAGCTAAGAAGTTCAACAGAACCTAGATAAGAACTATAAGATAGAAATATTTTTGTACGAGATAGGGTGAATTGAATTCACGATATGTTTAGCTAGATGTAAAAGAAATAAACCGCCCCATCGTAAAACGGACAACCTCCGAGAAAGTAAAGACTCAAAGAAGTAAAGAGCCAGAGTAAGAAACGCAGACAATAACCCCCAAGAGTTAGAGGTACGATTTGTAAAGAGCCCCCCATTATACCCGAATGGAATGACCAGTAAGAGAATAGCAACCCGAACCAAAAGTATTAGCGGTGATACTCTAACCTGTCAAAGATGATGAAGATCTTCCAGGGAAGTAATAACTTAAGAGGGTTAAGAAACTGAGATTAATAGAAGAATAACGGAGATAGTACAGTAAAAGTTTGAAAGAGCATGACCTTTAAGGAGATTCTCAGTAAGAGGTAGTAAGACCAATAGTCGAAAACGAAACATGAGTAAAGTCAAATAAGGAAATTCAGATAGTAGATATCATAAATACCTTAGTATGTGAACCAACACCAAATATGTAAACATAGGAGTCCCGGGCTAATAGGTGAGCAACACATGTAAATTCAGCACGGGTAGCTAGTGAGATCACCACAACCGGAAAGGTTTTAGGACCAATCCCCACCCTCCCAACCCTTGTTAGAAAATAGCAGCCAAGAAGGACTTTGATGTTTACCTCAAGAAACTCGCAAAAATAAGTGAATCCGTAATGGAATGATACCGAAATATAAAACCTCCAGACCTAGTACAAAAGTAGAATAGAATAGGAAAATAGCTCTATGTAAAAGATTTAGAAGAGAAGTTATCTAAATGAAATGATTAAGAGAGAAAGTAATAGTCAAGAAATGATGGAATACAAAATGATCGACATTAGATATGACTAAGGACATGTAAAAGATGACATCCTTCAGATAATGAGATAGAAGCATAGATCACAGAAGTTCCAGGTATAGAATAGAGTAGGAAAGAAGACAAAAAGGACAACAAGTAAAATGTTTGGAGGTGGAACTGTCGAGATAAGAGGACAATAGAAAAAGATACTAGATAAACAATGACATAGGTACATAAGCGCTAAGATAAACCTTCGATGATTAAGTTCAGTAATACTACGGAATAACAAGCTTTCCCAACGTTGGGATAAGATTGGAATTCCATCAGATAGGAAATGGAAGGAATGTAGCAAATATAACCCCATAAGTTCCCATGCAATATACATAGCTAATAAACAAGGCAAAGTACGATTTGCAACAGATTTATTGAGGTATAACTTAGAGATGGACAAAAAAACCAGGTATACGAATATCATTGAGATGAGGGCAACACCTGACAAATATTCTTAAGTACAATCAGGCTAAGAGAACAAGCCAGTGTAAATGAAAGTTAACCAGATTTATAGCAGCAACAAATTTGAAGATACGAGAAAAGTATAAGCAATAACCAGAACCAAGTCGCTAGTGTCAATATTAAGAGTAAGGATCAATATCTTGGAGTTAGAATATCAAAAAAAATCTGATGATAAACTTAGAACATGTAGAGAGTGTGATCATAAACTATAAGGTCCTAAGTCCCACAGATAGGTAAAGATAGAAGAACTTAGAGGACGGAGCCCGTAAGTAGTTGGAAGTTAGCGAAAAGGAAATAAATAGCTAAGCAGTCAAGTGAAGAAAATTAATTCCAAGATCAAGTCGAGCATCTGAAACTAGAGATGTATCAAGTACGATCATTCTTACTAGCGACAAAGATTATCCTTATGTATATTTATGTCGGAGCTATAATAGAACATGAAGAAACCTAACCGTAGGAAACATAAATATCTTTGAATACATGAAATTATCAGCTAAGAAGAAATTGAAGATACCCTCAATAAGTTCATTAAAAGAGTTATATTATAAAAAGGAAGTGAAGAACTCGAAGTATACTTAAGTCAGGGAAAGCGAAGGTCAATGGATGTAGTACAAAGTACAATAGTGACACGTTAAGCGTGAAGAGTAACAGAAGCCCCAAGTGATAATTAAGAATTAATATTATCATGGTAAAAGATATAAGAGGTGAAGATAAATGATTCAATTGGAAAATTCATGGATATGACTATATTAGCATGAATGCATCAAATTCGTTAGGACTTTACGAGTTAAGTATGCAATAATGAGATGCGTGATCTTCTAGGGAATCTAAAGAGGTATTAAACCCTTAAAGAAAATGAGGAGATAAAGTAAAATACAGTCATAGAGTGTTAGATGGAAAATGGATGATTCACTTGGGCAACAGTTCGAGAAGAACTTAAGTTCAGGTCAAGAGAGATTGAGTACTTCTAGTACACCCTTCGGGATATTATGTAATGTGAAGTAAAAAGTAGATAGAATTTTATGAAGGATAACTTCCATGAAGGGTGACAACTCTACAATAGGCTAGATATATGACACGAACCCTCAAAGACTAAGCTTTCAGCTACAAGAATCGAATAGAGTATACCAGGATAAGAGACTCCCAGAAGTTATAATATTGAGTTCTTAAGTAGAATAGCAGAAAGAAAGTAAAGGAAGATAAGAGTAGCAGAGATCATATATCTTCAAACCAATAGGGACTTAAGAAGTTCAACATCACAAGGGATTCGATGACGAATCCTATTTAAGGGGGGATGAATTTGTAACACCCGATAACCTCAACGACTATTACATTATGGAAAGTACGATACATGACGTAAATCATGTTCAAGCATGTACGTGATCATGAAATTAATTTTTCAGGAATTTCATAATTCCTAGCAGTTCCGATATGGAATTTAACCAAGAATGAAACCCAAACGGTCTTTAGTATCTAGGACATAACATTTTCGTAAGATCTCTGATTTTTATGGACTTTTTATTTTCGGAAAGATAAGAACGAGACCTACAACTTCCGTGTGGGATAGTTTCCCAAATTCAAAATAGAAGTAGGTCAAAAATCAAGATTTCCGCAGCTGCTATAGAAATTTCGAGAATGACCTAAATTTGGGAGATGTGGCACCATCTCAACCACTCATTTCATTACACAAAAATCAGCCTTTTCCCTATAAATATAGAAATATTGATTCATCTCCATGAATGGGTGAGGAGCTTATTCTCAAATTTCTTCAACTTCCAATATCATTTTTGAAAGGTGAATTGATAATCTCAAGCTCCATTCCAAGCATGTGAGTCCCCATAATCCATTTTCTTCTTTAATTTTGGTTGGTGCATGAATTGTTATTCTTATTTCCAAACTGCCCATGAACCCTAGCTTCCAACCTTGAGAATTTGAGCTTGAGACATGTAGATAGCATATGTAGTAATACACTTTCATTTAGATATAAGCATGTATTAGATTTGTTTATCAAAATATTCAAGTTTTCTCCGATTTTGAGGGGTTGGCCGGAAGTGATGAGGGAGGGGGATTGTTGTCTTGTTATGTTTTTAGGAAAATGAAAATATTTAGATGATGAGCGGAAAATATATCAATATTTACCGCCCCTTTTACTTAATATTTTGTTAGTTTCTCGGGTTTGATGAACGTTTTGATGTTTTTTATTTTATTTTGCAGATAAAATAATATTGGGACACAATGAAATCATTTAGGACGAAATGTGGGTTAAATAAGGGCAAAAATTGGACTTGACATATTAATTTTGGAGATTGGAAACTTGAAAGAGCGTTTTAACGAAGTGCAGTTTTGGAAATTCTAGTTTTGCGCATCTATCGTATTTTGGGTATAACATTTTACTCCGATATCGGATGGAGCTGATTCAAGTTCTAGATTAAACAAGACTCAAAGATCTACAACTTTTAAAGACAAAATAATTTCGAATTCTGAAGATTTCATGCCCGAAATTGATGAACCATCCAAAAGTGTGTTGTGTGTAATTATTAAAGTCATTTTCAAAGAAAAAATAAATTAATAAATAAATAATAAAAATTATCAAATCACCACCAAACATGATAAGCAATTAGTGGAGCAATTAATAATGGATTTGGTGGATGATTTGATGGGGGCAAAATTTTGCCTATAAATACCAAGCCATTTCATTTGTAAATTCATACTTTCTTCTAAGGAATTCCTTAAGAATACTAAGAAGATTGTATCTTGTTTGTTTATTTACAGATTTCAGTAATTAATTTCCGCTTTCGCACTTTCTTTTCTTTACTTTTCAGTTTTTACTTTCCGCAATTTACTTTTACGAACAATACTTTTCTTTCTTTAATTTTCAGTTTTTACTTTTTAGTAATGAGGAGGTAACTCCCCTTTGCTGGGGTAAAAGGTAAAACTTTTATTACTAATATTTAGATTAATCTCCCTTAATTATAATATATAAACTAGTTAAAACCTGACTTAACGAGGATACCGCCATATTGGTCGGTTGGTAATTATTTAAATTGGTTTTAACCTGACTAAACTGGATACCGTCTGATTGGTCGGTTGGTAATTAATTATTAATTTGACTTAATCTGGATACCGCCTATATGGCTGGTTGGTAATTATCATGCAAAGTTAATATATTATATTAAGGGAGATATCTAAAATAGAAGTAATAAAAGTGGATCATTTTACCTCAACATTTTCTTTTATTGTACTTTTACTTTATTTACTTTTCAGCAATTTACTTTCAGCATTTACTTTTCAGCAATTTACTTTTCAGTAATTTACTTTCAGCATTTACTTTCCATCATTTACTTTTCAGCAATTTACTTTTCAGCATTTTACTTTATGTCTTTTATTTTATTTAAGTTTTTACTAGCCATAGTTATGTGTCGTAACTAAGTTAGTTATCTGGGGTTGTGATGAATTCTAATATCATCGGTTTATAAGGGGTTATTTTATAGTTTGGGTAATTTAAAGGTTTACTTATTAAGTCTTAAGCTTAATGCGTCTTGTTAATTGGCCATTAATAAGATTAATCTGGTAAATCTAAAATAAACTTGACAAAGGAATTTTAGGTTTCAGCCTTAGACTTAATAGCCCACGATCTTCCCAGATGATAGATAACCCTTTAATAGATTTCCTTACAGGATAGACATATACCTGTCGGGCGGGGGTAGCCATAATTGGAACTTAAACTTAATGAATCCAGGTAATTTGGTTGACATAGACATATGGTTTAATTGGGTTATACTGGGTATTTGCGTCTGACCATCGACATAGGCTTTTGCATAATTTAGTGTTCCAGGTTAGTAAACCAATTTATTACACAAACATGAAATAACAATTTCATCTTTTAAAATATATTAGAAAGATTCACAACCCTAGATAGTTTCCTAATATTGAATTTTCTTAAACCTATTTTTGTGCAATTTTATTTACTTGTTTTTAAATTCAAAATCATCACCATTTCAAATCAATCAATCAACCTGTTAGATACTAGTAATCATTTGACCTCATAAAATTAATAGATTATGTATTAAGTCCTCGTGGGATCGATACTTTTTATATTACTTGAACGATACGTGCGCTTGCGTTATACGCGTGTGTGTAAGCATCGGTCAAGTTTTTGGCGCCGTTGCCGGGGACTTATTTATCTTTCACTATTAGTTTTGAGGTTAGATTCATTTAATTGTATCTAATTTCTTTTTACTTATTGTTTTTGTTTTCTTGTGTTTCAGGTTCTCAGAAACTATATGAGACGAACCGGAAGCTTTGAACTCTGACCGCTTGACCCAGAAATTGAAAGAACCATCAGACAGTTGAGAAGAGAAAGGCGAGAAGGCCAAGAAGCTTTAGTCAACATGGAACCTGAACCTTTAGAAGTTGCACCACCAATACCCATTCGAGACAGAACCATTCTGGTGGTCGACGACTTCATTTCCTGTATTGTAATTCCTCCTTTACCAACAAATGCGTGTGACATCAAAACATACATTCAGATGATTCAGCAGTCAGTGCAGTTTGAGGGAAATGCAACTGAAGATCCTAATCCCCACATCAGAAACTTCCTGGAAGTTTGAGGTACTTTCAATTACAACCGAGCAGCTGAAGAAGCAATGAGACTGCCAGTTTTTCCATATTCCCTGAAAGACAGAGCTAAAGCTTGGCTACATTCGTTACCAGCAGGTTCCATCACAACTTGGAACACTCTAGCCACCAAATTCCTTGCAAAGTACTTTCCACCAGCCAGAACTGCAAAGTTGAGGAATGACATCACATCTTTCGTGCAACAAGATTCAGAATCCCTTTGCGAAGCTTGGGAAAGATTCAAAGATTTACTTCGGAAATATCCTCATCATGAGATCGCAAAGTGGCTACAAGTCCAAACCTTCTACAATGGACTTTCTGGAATAATGAGAACCATAATTGATGATGCTACTCTGGAGGACCTTTGATGGCAAAAGGAGAAGATCAGGCCTGAGACCTAATTGAAGAAATGGCTAACAATAATTCATTGTGGCCAACAGAAAGAAGCTTGATCCAACGAATTACTGGAATTTATGAAGTTGGAGCCAACACAGCAGTGAATGCCAAGCTGGATCAGATTTGTAAAAATCTGGAAACTCTTAACATGAAAGTTAATGGTGGATCCACAAGTTCACCATTTGGAGGAACACCTGAGTCAGAATCTTTCAACCAATATAAAGAAACGGTGAATTATGTCAATAATTTCAACAGACAGTGGAACAATCCATATTCCAACACCTACAACCCAGGGTGGAGGAATCATCCTAATTTCGCATGGAGCAACAATTCAGGGCAAATGAAAACCCACCACTTGGATTCCAACAACAGTACAAAGGCCAGGAGCAGGCAAATGAATTAGGAATAACAAAAGTGTTGACCCACTTGAAAAAGGTAGAAGCAAAACACGACTATCAAGCAGCAAGATATGATGTTATGTTTCAATCCCAAGCAGCATTAATTCAAAGTCAATATGATTCTATTAAAGTACTAGAGAATCAAATTGGACAACTGGCCAATGCTCAGAGTTACAGATCGCCAGGTAACCTTCCTAGCAACATAGAGCCAAATCCAAGGAATATGGGAAAGGAGCAATGTCATGCCATCATGTTAAAAAGTGGTACTGAAATCAACAAAGATGTTGGAATCAAGGCAACAACAATTGAAGATATTCCAAAAGAAACAAAGCAACAGATGGATGAAAAAAAACAAAGGAAAAAGAACAGATCACTCCACCTCCACCTTTTCCTCAACGTCTTCAGAAGAATAAGCAGTTTGCTCGATTCTTGGAGGTGTTCAAAAAGCTGCATATCAACATTCCATTTGCAGAAGCGTTGGAACAAATGCCCAACTATGCCAAATTCATGAAAGACATTCTTTCACAAAAGCGGAGATTAGGAGATTATGAGACAGTAGCATTATCAGAAGAATGCAGCGCCATCATTCAGAGAAAACTTCCGCCAAAGTTGAAAGATCATGGCAGTTTCACTGTTCCTTGCACCATAGGAGAACATGACTTCGGTAAGGCTCTCTGTGATCTAGGTGCGAGTGTTAACTTGATGCTTTTTTCTATTTTCAGGAAATTACAGATTGGAGAAATAATGCCAACTTCAGTCTCTCTAGAACTTGCTGATAGAACGCTCGTATTTCCAAGAGGCGTAGTTGAGGATGTGCTGGTCAAGGTTGACAAATTCATTTTCCCAGCAGATTTTATTGTCCTTGATATGGAGGAAGACGCAGACGTGCCAATCATCCTCAGGAGACCATTCTGGGCTACAGGTCGAACCATTATTGATGTACAAAAAGAAGAATTAACCATGAGGGTACAGGACCAAGAAGTAACATTTAATGTTTTCATGGCCATGAATTTCCCAGATGATGAAAATAAGGAGGAATGTTTCAGACTTGATGTAATACACAGTACCATTCAGAACTCCAATGCAAAACAAAGTTCTACTGACAAACTTAAAACATGTCAATTGCCTGTGGAGCCTGAAGATAAAACGTCTTTTACACTGAAAAAACCAATTCTTGCACTACAAGCAACATAAGAGAAAAAGTTCCACCAGCTCAACAAATTGGAGGAATTTCACAATCAGCCTTTTGAGGATGCGAAATTGTACAAAGAAAATGCAAGGAAAAGACATGATGAGAAGTTAGTGTGCATACAACTGGAACCAGGGTAGAAGGTACTGTTAAACAAATCAAGGGTGAAATTCTTCCCATGGAAGCCAAAATCACGGTGGTCAGGTCCATTTGTGATCATAAAGGTTTTACCAGACAGAGCCGTTGAGATACATGATCCTGACTCCAATAAAAATTTCAAGGTTAAAAACAAGCGTGTTAAGCACTACTGGGGAGAATCATTTGAGCGACAAAAAGAAAGTGTCACACTTTCAGATCCAGCCTAACGTTCGAGAAGTCACGTCTAGCCGACGACTTTAAACTTAGCGCTAGCAGGGAGGCAACCCATGCAATTTGTGTATATATTGTGATATGTTGTGTTTTATTTTTGTGTGTTTAATTTTTGTAGGTTAAGTCATTTCATGATGGAAGAAGTTCTCGCAAATCTTCACAAGCAATTCCCTTCTCTCCCTCAAAAATCTCTGATGAAAGTCTACAAAGCTCGCTTGGAACGGATGAGGTTACTGATGATCAAAGGTATTCCTACTGACATTCGTTGGATTATTGAAGCACATGTCCGATTGGCAGGTGAGTCTTCTGACTCTTTTATTTCACATCTGCTTGGTTTAGGAAGGAGCACATATGCTAAAAAGAGAAGAGCCAAAAGAATGTGTGTTTGTTATAAATGTGCTCGCATGTTTTGTAATACTCGTTGTCGTTCTTTAGGAATGATGTCTGATAACCGCGAAGATAAGATTAATTTCATTAGGGATGGCTTGAGTAAGGAGTCTTTGGATGATATATCTAAAACTCTTGAGACGCATCCCAGTGTATATGTGTATCATGAAATTCGTGTGTTATATGCACAATTTCAAAGAGAAAGACAACAGTTAAGTCTCGGGAATCTGACTCAAAAAGGCCATGTTTGCCAATTTATAAGAAAATTGGATGAGAAGCTTGTCCCTGACGCATAGACGTCAATCAAGTCGCTAAGTTTCTTGTACATGTTATATCTCTTTGTCTTTTCCTAATAATTGTAATTTGTTTTGTTGTTTTCTTTTATTTTCTCCGACATGATCCAGACCTTTTTGACTATCACGATTTTTTTTACTGTTTAACTAATAATTGTCATTTGGCAGGTACTAGTGCTATTATTTTACTCACCCTTTTCAGGTGTTATAAATTCAACTCATCATTGCACTTTTGAAGACATCCAGAGTAAAACATTGAAGCCACTTCAAGAAGACGAGTTGAAAACATCTGTGTGTTTTGCGGTACTAGTGTTGGTGTTAAGCCACAATACGTAGAAGCAGCACATGAATTGGGTCGAGTCTTAGCTGCAAGGAATATGCACTTAGTATATGACGGAGGCAATCTTGGACTTATTGGGATCATTTCAAAGGATGTACAAGAAGGAGGCAGTCACGTTTTGGGAATCATCCCAAAACCCTTGGCAGAGGCAAATCTTATTGGACCATCATACAGAGAAGAGCTAATTGTGCCAGGTATGTCTGAACGACTGGTAGAAATGATTAACCGTGCTGATGCTTTTATTGCTTTGCTAGGTGGCTTGGGTAAATTGTAGGAAATTTTTACAGTGTTATCTTGGGCGAACCTGAACATACACCAGAAACCGCTTGGACTGTACAACCTTGAAGGATTTTATGATTTTCTTTGTGTGTGTTCTTGATGATGCTCGGAGAAATGGGTTCGTGTCAAAACCTAGGAAAGAACTCCTCTTTACTGCCAGAACTGCTCCGGATCTAATTGACCAAATCTTAGCCTATGAACCACAAATTGACCCTATCCTTTCAAAGATAAATTGGTCTGAGTACGATCGTGGTAAGAGACGTCGGATTAATCTGGATCTTAACCTTTAACTTTTCGTGTAGAATTTCAGCTAACCAGGTAATATCTTCCAAGCTCTTCTTCTACTGTTTAAGACATTAAGGACAATGTCTCATTTAGGTTTGGGGAAGGGAATTAGTTGATCAGTATCTTATTTTTAGTTGTGTTTTGTTTTTATTTTTAGTCCAAAATTTTTCGAAAAATACAAAAAAATTGAAATTTTTTCAAAAATTACAAAAATATTTTGCGTTTTTGTGTTTTTATTTTGACTAAAAAGTTGAAATTGGTAAGAGATAGCTGAGTAAGGAGTTTCCACTCCTGAGACATATCTCAAACCTAATTCGGAACAAGTTAATTTTTGTTTATTTCCTTTTGAATTATTTAATTTGTTAATTCTCCATAATACTGACTAAAATGAATCTTCATATGCTCAGTTAGCAGGTATTATCAACATGCATAGTAACATACAGACATGAGCTATAATTGAAAAGTTTGTAATATTCAGTGCTCTAGTTTAATTGGAGGAAGCATCTCAAAAAGTGATGGAGTAAAAAAAAAAACGTCTGAGATCCGAGTTATTAAGTCTGTAAGGGTGTTTTAACACCTAGTGCTCTAAAGCCAACTGGTTTGGGAGTCACTGGCCCAAAGCTCGCTACATGGATCAATGATGTTGCAAAAATATATATATATGAAGTCTGAGTAATTAAGTCCGTAGGGGTGTCTTAACACCTAGTGCCCTAAAGCCAACTGGTTTGGGAGCCACCGACCCAACACTCGCTACATAGATGGAAGATATTGTATATAAATAAAAAAATCAGAAAAATCAGAAAAATTATTCCATTGTTGCAAAAAGGTGTGAATTCTGATAAAACTTTAGGACAAAAATATTACTCTCTTATCAACTGCACTTGTGACTGTTGTGGGCAAAAATGAGTTGATTAATATTTTTGTCGGCTGTGCATATGGAGAATGGTAAATATAATCGAAGAATTTACTTATTCAGTAATTTAGAAAGAAAGAAAATAACTAGTAACTTGGAGTAAAAGTTTCACCTGATTAGTCACTAACTTCTTTATTCTCTTTTCTCTTGTCTTTTTGCTTTTGTGTGCATTAGTTTTATTATCTTTTTACTTTTTTAAAACGTTTGTGGGTATCATTGTTGTAAGCCCTCACGATACTATAACTCGTCCACTAGGGACACCTAGGGGTTTAAAGGCTTGTTGCATATGCTAAATGCAACCGTGATCCCTAGGAAAGTGGCTTAGTTTAATTTTAATTTTTTCTTGTATTTTATTTTGTTGTTTTGCTCGAGGACTAGCAAAATGTTAGGTTTGGGGGTGTGATGAGCGGAAAATATATCAATACTTACCGACCATTTTACTTAATATTTTGTTAGTTTCTCAGATTTGATGAACGTTTTGATGTGTTTTAGTTTATTTTGCAGATAAAATAATAATGGGACACAATGAAATCATTTAGGACGAAATGTGGGTCAAATAAGGGTAAAAATTGGACTTGACATATTAATTTTGGAGATTGGAAACTTGAAAGGGCGTTTTAACGAAGTGCAGTTTTGGAAATTCTAGTTTTGCGCATCTGTCGTATTTTGGGCATAACGTTTTACTCCGATATCAGATGGAGCTAATTCAAGTTCTAGATTAAACAAGACTCAAAGATCTACAACTTTTAAAGACAAAATAATTTCGAATTCTGAAGATTTCATGCCCGAAATTGATGAACCATCCAAAAGTGTGTTGTGTGTAATTATTAAAGTCACTTTCAATCATTTTCAAAGTAAAATATAAATTAATAAATAAATAATGAAAATTATCAAATCACCACCAAACATGATAAGTAATTAGTGGAGCAATTAATAATGGATTTGGTGGATGATTTGATGGGGCAAAATTTTGCCTATAAATACCAAGCCATTTCATTTGTAAATTCATACTTTCTTCTAAGGAATTCCTTAAGAATACTAAGAAGATTGTATCTTATTTGTTTATTTACAGCTTTCAGTAATTAATTTCCGCTTTCGCACTTTCTTTTCTTTACTTTTCAGTTTTTACTTTCCGCAATTTACTTTTACGCACAATACTTTTCTTTCTTTAATTTTCAGTTTTTACTTTTTAGTAATGAGAAGGTAACTCCCCTTTGCTGGGGTAAAAGGTAAAACTTTTATTACTAATATTTAGATTAATCTCCCTTAATTATAATATATAAACTAGTTAAAACCTGACTTCACGAGGATACCGCCATATTGGTCGATTGGTATTTATTTAAATTGGTTTTAACCTGACTAAACTGGATACCGCCTGATTGGTCGGTTTGTAATTAATTATTAATTTGACTTAATCTGGATACCGCCTATATGGCTGGTTGGTAATTATCATGCAAAGTTAATATATTATATTAAGGGAGATATCTAAAATAGAAGTAATAAACTTAATGAATCCAGGTAATTTGGTTGACATAGACATATGGTTCAATTGGGTAATACTGGGTATTTGCGTCTGACCATCGATAGAGGCTTTTGCATAATTTAGTGTTCCAGGTTAGTAAACCAATTTATTACACAAACATGAAATAACCACTTCATCTTTTAAAATATATTAGAAAGATTCACAACCCTAGATAGTTTCATAATATTGAATTTTCTTAAACCTATTTTCGTGCAATTTTATTTACTTGTTTTTTAAATTCAAAATCATCACCATTTCAAATCAATCAATCAACCTGTTACATACTAGTAATCATTTAACCTCATAAAATTAATAGATTAGGTATTAAGTCCTCGTGGGATCGATACTTTTTATACTACTTGAACGATACGTGCGCTTGCGTTATACACGTGTGTGTAAGCACCGGTCATTAGATAAGAATCTTTGGTTTGGAGTGGGAAGCTCCCAATGTAGAGTGATCAAGCCCTTAGCCAATTGTTTATGAATATATTATATTTTGTGATTGATAATACTAGGGTAATGGATTGTGTTTGATTGAGGATGTGAAATGAGGATATGTTAAGTTGAGTTGGAGTTAGGATGATAGTGTTGGATTGCTTGGTTTTATCATTGAAGAGTTGGAGCTAGTCTCTGAAATCGGGCTAGCGTCGCGACGCTTAACCCCAGCATCGTGACGCATAAAAATTAGAAGCCCTCTGCCTCGGGTTTGAACATGTGGGAGTCATGATGCGGAACAATTAGCGTCACGACACGCAACAAGCAGAGGCTTTGCCTCGGGTCTGATCTGGTAGGCGTCTGGCTTCGCAATGCGAAAAAGAACTTCATCTCTGCCTTGGTCTACTTAGGTTGGCGTTGCGACGTAATAGACCCGAGTCGCGACGCTAGACATAAATAGTTCAATATCATTTCAGTTTCAACTTAAGATGTTAGAGGCCACCCTTAGGGTCTCGTATCAGTTCTTATACACATATTAGGACATGTCGCAAGAATAATACCTCAAGTGGTGATTTTAGATTAATTGAATTAAAAAGCTTAGTATAATTCTGAACATATTCACAACTCATTTTCTAATTAAGTTTATCAGTCATAGATTTTCAGTAGGAACCACAATCTTCTTCGACGAATGGAAGTAACACCAGTCAGATTCCAAATATGTGAGTGGATAATTTTCTTAAACAATATTTTCTTATATTATTCTGAATCGAAACTTATTTTTCAGCATTAGGGCGTTAGCCAAGCTTATTTTCAAATTGTAACACCCCGCCAGAGGTAGGATGCTACCGGCAGGAGACAGGATTTAACTTATTAAATACAATCCACATGCTCAGCACGAAAACAACAGAACATCAATCACAACTTCTAGCCCTCTAAACCCTTTCCATGACACTTGCGATGGTGACTGCCGCTTGGGCGATCTGCGCCTCGAGCATGCCTTCCAAAGTTGAAATGGTTGACCAATTAGGTAGCCAACCTGCAAAACTAGCAAACTGGTTTGGTGTGAGTTATAAAAACTCAGTAAGTAATCATGCTAACACTACAAGCAAACAAAACATATAAGTCAACCACATTAGAAGTTTTGTCAAATTTACTAAGTTACGACGAGTTCCGAGTTACCAACTTTTGTTATGATTTATACTTTATTTACGTCAAGGTTTCATATTTTCATGTATACATACTTGCCAATCTCATAACTAACATTCAAAGCATACAAAGGAAAACTCGAATACCATAGAGTATATCATTTAACATCAATTTCACTTCAATCACGTGAAACACGAAGTCATACATCTATACTTTTATCACAAATATCCATATTTGAAATATCATCAAATCGACAAGTTAAACAAACTTTCTTCATTTTGAATTAACATCTTTCAATTCAATACAAACTTCCTTAATGACTTAACATTCATGATCATATGCATTTACACATACCGTGACACACCTCTCTTATATACATGTAAAAAAAAAATCCCAAGTTTACACATATACATACATACCAATATAACTTAACAAACATGCTTTCTAACATCAATACTTACATTAGCTTTCAAATTAATTAATTCATTCACTTATTTCACATAAGTAAACACCATCCATATATTCTACGAGTTCTACCATACACACATACACACAGTCACACATATAATCATCATGCAACCAACCACGAAGCACGCATAACAATCAATACATCAAATAACATACCATCAAACAATGCATACATATGGCTGGCTTACTCATACAATGCTCGTACGAGACTCATTACCTATTTTAGAATAGGTATGAGATGAATTTCGTCCAAACGGATTCCTAACCAGCTCGAATACTATGCCACAAAATCATCACCCAATTTATCCTACATTCATGCATACATATCACGGCACACCAAACTCATTGCACAACTTTTCATACATAAACACATCCATAAAAAACACTCTAAAACATCATTCAAACACCCACATACATACAAATGTTTCAAACATACGAATATATGTATTACTTCAATTTCACGTACCATAGCCTTTACCAATCTTCATGTCTTAACATCATACACATATACGAATACATGTTCATACACTTATACCTTTCCATATTCATTCTTATATCATGTGTTTATATCGATACAGGTTCATACCCTTACATACCTCCATACATGTATATACCATTACGAGTCCATGCAGTTACATGCATCAAAACATACATGTAGTCATTAAACTCATCAATCTTTTCAAAATACATATCATAGCATTATCTTTGAGCACTCCACTTCAAGACACATCAATACATACATTACATACACACATACATTATCATCATCAAACTACTCACTTCATATTATAACAATAACGAAAATCTATATCTGTGATAGTCGACTAACTCAACTATAAACGATCTTGAAATCCTTTCTCAAATCTATCTTGTAACTATCATAAACCTTTCAATTGTTTCCCCTACACACACACACACACACACACACACACATATATATATATACGAAATGAACAATTCGAGAACTCATCGCATGGGTTACTTACCTGGCTTCACGATTATTCCAGGTCTTAGTCACATCGAGATTTCAAGGACATATACGGACTCCAAACGATCCCACGAACGCACTAGAATCGACAGAATTCCGATCGGAATTACTTTTCATCGTGGGTCATAATTCATCTGAATCTTATTCTCTCGATTCACATGTAACTGTCCACGGAACGGAAACTCCCTCACCGCTAACTTGTAGTACTCTCTGAGAGCTTCGATTTGGTGGGTGGCTCGGGCCGTGAAACGAAACGATGAAGCGGGATCGTGAAACCCATTCATGCGTGTTTTCTCTCTCATTATCGCCGTTTTTCGGTGACCTGAGGGCTGCCACCGGCCACCATAAGGTGGGGGGTGGCTGGCGCACCCCCTGGCTGGTCACGCCTGTCGGCAGTGGCCGGCAAGCCGCCGGCTCTACCAAGACAAGCTTAACGCCCAAAATGGGGTCATGAGGTCGAATTTACAAGTTAAAGAAATTATGCCATTTTGGAAATTTCCTGAAACTTAGAGGTATATATTGATAAGTTTCTGGAATTTACATTCAGACCCCAAAAATTGCATTCAGGCCCCTATCATAAAACTTTCTCAAAAATTCATATTTTGGAAGCCATTCTGATGCAAATTTCGAAAAGTGTTCAACATGAAAGTTGTTTGTCTCAAAAAAATGAGTCGGATGGTTTAAGAATTAGTCCAATCATAGTTCATGTGAAATTTTTATAGCCGAAACAATAAACCTTTACGTGTATAATGATAAAATCAGAAATCGCGTAACTGGTTCTCGAAATCACGCATTTTCCAACACGGCCAAGCTTCACTTTAAAATATTCCGAACTATTTTCCAACACATATACTTTGATTTTCGATTACCATCGTGTTCTTAATCCTTAACTTTAATTCGAAAAACCTTCCCGCACTAATCCGAAAAACTCGGGATATTACACAAATGTTCATAAATGAGAATGATTTGAGAAATATTTTAGAAAGTTAAGACTTTTAAAGCACGATTTCATAATTTTGGAGGCATGTAGAAAAACCCACTTCAGATGTAACTTGATACAGACATGGAATTGACGGTTACAAGAATTGACAGATTCAGAACATGTGCACATGTAAAGCAGGACTAGGGGGACGACGATACGTACCGCCCATAGATCCTAGATTTAAGGGCTTGGGGAATGGAGATATGTAACGCCCCTAAACCCCAGATTCAGGGACATGACAGTGGCATGCATTCGGAAACGGTGATACGTAACGCCCCAATGGCATGGATTTGCACATCTAGCTCCAGTTCAGTGGCTTGGGGGACAGCGATACGTAACACCCCAACACCACTAGTTTAGGTGTATGGGGGGACGAGGATACGTAACACCCCTCATACGTCAGGTTTTTCAAAAACAGACACTTCAGAAATACAGATTTTTAGGAAATATGGTTTTAAGAAAGAGTTTTCAAAAAACTGTTTTATAAGAATTTCAAAGATTTACAGACCAAAATCAATTTTCAGAAAAGTTTTCCCGAAAGAGAATTGTTTCAGATAAGTAAAGAGATTTCAAAAAAGATAATTTCTCGAAATGACTTTGATTTTAGAACAATGGATTTTGAAAAAGCATTTCAATTCCTACTATGAACTGTCCACTCACTTTGTCGTTCAAACGATCTAACCTCGCCACTACCAGTTTCTTTATTTTGCAGGTATACATAGAGGACAAGCTCGAGAGGACGGATACTGATGGCAATCACTAGAGGATTTGAGTCTACCAGGTCGAGTTAGAGCTGCATTATAGTCAGAGTCTAAGTAAAGTCATGCATCATACATGTTGTGTAGTAGAGATTGTGTATGTTATGTGTTAAAGGTGTTCATTATCAGAATTGTAATACAAAGTATTGTTAAGTACATAATATGTGTATGTGAGATGTATTCCATGTTATTGAGTTTGGCAATAGTCCCTATACATGAGTTTATGTATGAGATGAGATTAATAGAGTTGTTCAGAGTCAGACGCTTAGAGGGATAGGTCGGCCTATTCCATACCGGTAACATCTCCGGGAGAGAGATGTTACAGTGTTACTTAATGAGAACAAAGTAGAGTAGTATACACTAATGACGTTATTTTCCAGTTTGATAAATTTATCTTTGAATAGTTCAAAATGCAGACTTAAGACGTCATAAATTTTTTATCTTTTAGACTAATGAAATATTTAGGATAACGGGTGAATAATAACTTTTTATAAGCTAAATTTTCTTCTACAATTCCTAAATACGCATCTTTATTATTATAAAACTGTTCATCGAATAGACTGATCATAATTGAATTATTTATTCATTCCTTAAATAAAGATTTGAACAATATTTGAATACCAACAAGGTATACATATTAAATTTTCTCACGTTTTTAGGAGGAATTTTCCTCATAATTTCATTAATACTTGTTTGAGTAAGCAAATTTAATTTTATATTTTCTTTTGCATGAGATATTTCTTTGTTTCTCTCAAGCTCTTGATATTCATGAATAACTATCTTTTGACGTAAATACACCCTCTTTAACTTCGTTATTAAGGAAGATGGATGTTTTAGGTTTAATTCTAATTTTTCAATTTTAGCTAATTTTTTATTGTCAAAAGTTGCACACATTGAATATTCTTCAGAATTTTCTTCTATTTCTTGATAGTCTATATTTTCACTTAAATCAATTATTTATTCGTTACTTGTCATTATTATTATTCTTCTTCAAAAGTAGAATATATATAAAAAAAATCGGATTCTTTTGAACTTAAGCAATCTAAATCAATTTCACTTAATTCTGATTATATATCTCCGAAGTCTTCTTCTAAGATTCTTATCTTTTTTTGTCACATTCGAAACTTAAGTGACATATTTCTTCACAATTGTAACATCCCCGATCTGGGAAATGCTACCGATAGGGAATAGGCCATACTATTCCCCTGAGCCTCTGTCTTGATGACTATACAATACACTATTACTCTTTTCTCAATCAAAATCTTAAGTATGGAACCAATGCCCAAAACTCATCAACATGAAATTCAAACTCAATGATCATGACTGTAAACTTAATAACATCTATTTACAATGGCTATCACAATTACTTAAGACTAATACATGACTCCTGACTGACTATGACTGGACTCTTACTCTCTCTCTATCTTGAACTGGTCGACTCCATACCCTAGTGATTACATCAGTATCCGTCCTCCCGAGCTCGTCCTCCGGGAATACTTACAAAATAAGAAAACTGATAGTGGGGGGTTAGTTTTTCGTACTATCTAAGTGAGTGGATGAAAAACTGAAAACTAAAATATAGGCTTTTGGTTCTAAAACCAAATTTTCAAAAATAACTTATATGGAAACTCTTTTTCTAAAACTTTTCTTGAAATCTATTTTATGAAACTTCTCTTTCTGAAATCTGCTCACTGAAACCACTTCTAAAATCTACTCTTTGAAAACTATTTTCTGAAAATCTGGTATCTGGAAACTCTTTTTCTGAAAACCTGATATCTGAAAACTGGTCTGTATCTGAAAAACTTGACGTATGAGGGCGTTAGGTATCGCTGTCCCCCATACACCTAACTAGAGCCAGCAGTGCAAATGGCTCTAGGGCGTTATGTATCGCCGTCCCCCAAAGCATGCCACCATTGTCCCTGAAACTGGTGGTCTTGGGGTGTTACGTATCGCTGTTCCCAAGCCACAAAACTAGAACTGGGGGTGCGGATCTATGCTACCTTCCAAGCTCTGAAACTAGGGTTTAGGGGCGTTACATATCGCCGTCCCCCTAGCCCTGAACTACGATATGGGGGTGTTACATATCGCCGTCCCCCCAGTCTTCTACATATGCACATGTTCTATGTCCATCAATTCCAAACTGTATCAAGTTACATACTGAGGTGGGTTTTTTCCCCCATGCCCCAAAAAAATATGAAATCATGCTTTTAAAATATTTTTGTCTCAAACATAACTTAAAACATAAATAGTCATGAAATAACTGTGGAAAAAGTAATCTAACGCCCTAAAGCGTAAAAAAAAAGTTTGTTTGCAAGAATAACAAAATCAAAATCAATTAAAAAGAATAATGTCCACTCACTGTTAGGAAGTCTGACTGGTATTACTCGCTTGTAGAAAAAATTATGATTCCTGTAATGATCTTCAACGAATAAACTAGGTTAGGAATGGACTAAGAAATGCACTACGGAAACAAGCTAAAATCTGCTTATTCTAGTAGGCGCAATCACTCTAAGGGTATCGTACTCTTCACATGATGTAATATGTACGTACAAGTTGATAAAAAACTTATAGGGTAGCCTCTAACGCATACGGGTGGAACTTGAATGGTTTAAAACTAATTTAGGTAATTTTTGATGTTCGCGTCGCGACGCGCACTGTCCAGAGAGGTGCCCAAAATTTTGCCTTGCGCGTCGCGACACGTGCAGTCCAGAAACCAATCTTCACCAATTGCCCAGAACGCATCGCGAAGCATGATGGTTCGCGTCGTGACGCAAGTCCAAAATTTAGGCCTTATCTTCATCTTCTTATACTCAATTTAGACCAACATATCTCCCAAACATCCCACACAAGTAAATATCAACAGTAAGCATCCAAAACATCCTCAACATCATTCTGAACAATAATTTACATTCAAAATTCACAAATTGGGGGTTTGCCCACATTCATCAATTTCCTATCACTACAACCATACAAACATCAATTATTTTAACTAAATAATACTCATCAATGTTTAAATCATCAAAACATCAATATCCAAAACTTGGGTTAAGGTTTCCTTACCTCCTCTTTGTTGAATTCCACCATTCCTCAAATCGTTCATTGGTGCCATGCTAATCCTTCCTTCATTTTCCTTCATTTCCTTTCTCTTTCTTCTTATTCCTTTCTTCTTCTTCTTATTCTTTTTTCTCCCCTTCTTCTTCTTTCCCCATGTTTCTTCCATTCTCTTCTCATTTTAGGAACACAGGAATAGTGTTTCCTTTTATACTTGGTAATTTGAGTTAAGGAAGTGTGTAGAATTTTGAAGAACTTTTTGGAATTTACTGGAATGCCCTCAGGTACTATTCATTCAAATTTTTAATCTGCGTTTTTGACTTACTTCTGGTCCGAATTTGGAAAAATGTTCAACGCAAAAGTTGTAGATCTTGATCTCAAGTTTCCAACGATATAAAAATTACGGCCCAAAAACCATGGCCTGTCTGTAGTGAAACATCGTAAAATTTTGCATCGAAGTTTCGAAGAATTTACCATTTTTCCCCAAAGTCGTTTCATGAATGTACATATGCTCGAACATAATTTATGTTATATAACACTCATTCCGCGATGGAACAATGTTTCCTTTTATACTTGGTAATTTGAGTTAAGGAAGTGTGTATAATTTTGAAGAACTTTTTGGAATTTACTAGAATGCCCTCGGTATTATTCATCCAAATTTTTTATCTGCGTTTTAACTTACTTCTGGTTCGAATTTGGAAAACTGTTCAACGCGAAAGCTGTAGATCTCGATCGACGATATAAAATTCATAAAAATTGGAGTTTGTTTGAGAAAGTTACGGCCCAAAAACCATGGGCTATCCGTAGTGAAACATCGTAGAATTTCACATCGAAGTTTCGAAGAATTTACCGTTTATCTCTCAGAGTTGTTTCATGAATGTACATATGCTCGAACATAATTTATGTTATATAACACTCGTTCCGCGATGGAACAGTACTACAATGACTATACATAGATCTTAAACTTGGGTTCTCCCCCCTTAAATAGGATTCGTCCTCGAATCCTCTTTAAACTTGGGTTCTTATCATAGATCTCGGGATTAACGGGTTTCTTATAAACTACTAACTTTAACTGAATATACACCCATCTCCTTTTCATCCACTGTGTTATACCATTTCCCAATGATTTTCTATGTGCTATCAAGCTGAACTTAGACTGTCATGACTTGGGTAAACTGCTTCAGAGTTCGTGGCTTCAGTAATTATTCCTTGAATTCGTTATTGAGAGGTGTTACCTTATTCTCGTTTCGTAAGACCTTTGCTGAGTATCATTGACTACTTTTTTCTAGACTTCTAATTGTGCTCATCATTCTTTATCTCCAAGGAACTCTCTTCCTCTAGATCTTTAGTTATACTCATTAATTATTCGACTCGATTGGATTTTTCTTGGCTGGCACCTCTGACCCTCACTATTAATATTGATATCTCCACACTGGTACTCAATACTCCTTTTGCTTCACTTGTCCAACTTGACCTTAATATTCTTCCTTATATCCTGATTACTCCGCTCTCTATATTCTCCTTGCCAAACTTCAACTTCTTATGAGCTTCTCTCTCAATATTCCATTATTTCTGCTTATCTATGGGGCTTAGGGCTTATTAGCTTGCTGATGTTGTCTACTAATGATGCCGGTACTCAAAACATTATTTATGGGTATTTTCTTGGTGGTCCTCCTCAATTTGCTAAAGATTTAGGTTTAATACACTTTTATCTTTTGCTTTCAAGGGTCGTTACTCAAATACATGCAAATATTCCGTACCTTGAGAATTCACTTGCTATGCCAATTACAACTTTGCAATAAATTATCTCTTTGATTCCGTATTATGAGGCAAATCTACCAAACCACCCATAACCGTGGCTAAAACCCGTCCCAAACCCGTAGTGGTTTGGTCAACTTAGACTAGGGCTGGTACTTATATGATTACCTGACCAAAATTACCTTGTTGTTACTTACTTTGTCTTTACTTATTAATTATTCTCTCCCACTGTCGTTGCACCTTAACAACTTAATTTCCTAACTTTTTCTTAGTACTCTTTTCATCTTTTGCTTTATTCTACTATCTACTGAGAATTTTCTTAGTTTATGTCTCTGTTTTTTTACCTGAGAAATATCTTCTTTCTTTACATCCCCATTATTTCATCAAACCTTGGTTTCTTGGAATCTCGGTTATTACTTGACTACTACTTTATTTTTGTACTGCTTCAACTTAATAATTGATTTCCTGACTCTTTTACTTAGAACTATCTCTCACTTTTGTTTCATCCTTGATCTACATCTGAAGGTTTTATGTTTTTGGTCTTCATTTACTATACTTTCACTTATTCTTGGGAACATCTTAAAGCAACCCTAAGGGTCGGTATATGTGATTGTTGTCCAATGAGTGTTGGAAAGGTGAGAGCTTATCCTGAGACCTTTCTGCTTGTCTTATAAGCCTTGCACTCTAGTGTATGTATATATCTAATGTATATTCCTGTACTATGGCACTACAACTAAAAACTCTCTGGTCTTTTTCTTTTAACTTACTTCTAATCATGTTCAACTATCGAACACACTACCCCTTCTACAAAACTCCTCTAGAGTCATGTTCTCTAATCACTTCATCATTTGCTTTTGTACCTCTTTCTTCTAATTTCAGTTGCTTGTCCCTCTTAAGTCTTTGTTCTTTCTCAAAATCCCGTTATACCCTATATGTTATTTTTTCCTTACGAAGTCTACTTAGCTACTTAAATTTTATTCTCATCTTAGTCTTTTCTTCTCACTACCATGAGATTCTTTATAACTTATTCACTATATTCCTGTAAATCGTTATCCCTGCTCTTTTTGTACTTCTAAGTTCTTACTTCTTTACAGATTCCTTAATTCAACGATGTCTCTTTTGACTTAGTTCAACCTATCATAACTTCGAACTATTCCATCTCATACTCTTTATCTATAATTCATTGAACTCACTGATTTAGTTGTCTAATCATCTCACAATTCATTTAATCTCTCAATTTCTCTTCCTTACTAGTTCTTTTCTTTACTGGAATCTAAATTGGGAATGGATACGTGTCCACGTGTCTGGTTCGGTGTCTATATGTTTACTCGAATCCAAGTTTCCGGAAGGAAAGGCCCTTATTCATTCTGTAGGAAATTGGTCGACTACTCCATGTCTCGGGGTCCCACAACTACCATCAATTCTTTACACTACTACATTCTCATTATGTTATCTTTATTCCCGAATGCACTGAATTTCCTTATTACTTCTTGCGTTCCTCTTACCATTTGGATATCCTATTTCTTTGCTCAACGCCTTTCTACTAAGGCTAACAGTGATTCATTCTTCTGACTATTTTCTAGATTTTTGCTCTCTGTTCTTGCTGTAAATCACAGCCATGACACTATGTTCTATTGTCCATTTTGATACTCATATTACTCCTGAATATCTCCAACCTCACAGGTCTATTCTTGTATACTTCCATGGATTTCTACTAACTTGAGCTGATCTGTGGGTTCTACTTCATTCGGTCTACCTGTGGTGTGGACTCTTACTAGGTTTGCAAGTCTCGTGCTGACTTGCCTTAATCTTTGGCTACACTGGGTCTTCTTCTTTATATCCTCGAAAACTTTCTTACTCTTTTCCTAGGTGATCTACCTTTCGAGGTTTTTCCATCTCTTAAGATGAGCTATCATTGAGCTCCTTTCAGTCATCTATTTCTCATGTAAGGTAAGTATAAGCTCGATTTCATCAGGACAGTTTCATTGGTTGGCATCGCGGAGGGGTAAGGACTTGGGTAGATCGGGCCTTATCTAGTAAATTTCCTTGGTTTGGGTATCTAATCATTTTTCTGACGTTATTCCTCCTATTTACCCGGGGACCTAGGTTTGGGGAACCTAGACTCTGCATTCTTATGGTATCTCACATCTATTAAAAGCCTTCATAACTATCCTGATTTCTTAATTCTTCTGCCTTATGGCTATTCTTAGTCATTTAGGGAGCTCACTATCTATACGAAGTGTTCGAGAGTTATTAGATCAACTGGAAGAATTTCTGAGAAGGAAAGGAATTTTACTTGGAAGGAAATGACTTTACTTAGGTCTACTCGGTACTTTGCTTTTATTCGGACTTACTATACTCTTCTTCACTATCCCAAAGTTCTGGTGTTTTTCTTCTTACCTCATTCTATACTTCTATCTCTTTACTGCCTCTGGTTACTTAGATCGTATGTTCCTTACTTTTTCTTTCTTTACTTTCCTTTCTAGCTTTCTCTTTCTACTTTCCTGGGTAGGTATCCTTTGAACTTTACTATTTCTCAACTCCAGCTGGTTAACTAACTATGCATACTTCCATACTTCTTATAGCTCTTTCTTTCCACTCTCTGGGTAGCTTTTCTTAGAATCTTACTGTTTGGGTTCATAGATCGTTTGTACTTCCGGTAATAGGTCTGAATAACTTCAAGAAGATTTTTTTATCTTGGATCTATAGTATAATTGTTCTCATAAGGGATGCTATTCGATTAGTCTAGGAAGGCTTACTAACCTGTATATAGAACTTTGAGGACGTACTCGAGGATCGGATACTGGAGAGGCAGTGCCCTGCATATGAGTATCCCAGACATACTGCATATACCAGACCCTAACACTTTGCCCAATACAGTCACTGACTTCCTAGACCATGCTCTGATACCATCTTTGTAACATCCTCGATCTGGGAAATACTACCGGTAGGGAATAGGTCATAATATTCCCCTGAGCCTCTGTTTTGATGACTATACAATACACTATTACTCTTTTCTCAATCAAAATCTTAAGTATGGAACCAATGCCAAAAAATCATCAACATGAAATACAAACTCAATGATCATGACTGTAAACTTAATAACATCTATTTACAATGACTATCACATTACTTAAGACTAATACATGACTCCTGACTGACTCTGACTGGACTTTTACTCTCTTCCTGTCTTGAACTGGTGGACTCCATATCCTAGTGACTGCATCAATATCCGTCCTCCCGAGCTCATCCTCCGGGAATACCTACAAAACAAGAAAACTGAGAGTGGGGGGTTAGATCGTCGTACGATCTAAGTGAGTGGACGAAAAACTGAAAACTGAAATATAGGCTTTTGGTTCTAAAATCAAAGTTTCAAAAATAACTTTTCTGAAAACTTTTTTTTTCTGAAAACTTTGCTTGAAGTCTCTTTTATAAAACTTCTTTTTCTGAAATCTGCTTTCTAAAACCACTTTTAAAATATGCTCTTTGAAAACTATTTTCTGGAAATCTGGCATCTGGACACTCTTTTTCTGAAAACCTGATATCTGAAAACTGTTTTGTATTTGAAAAACTTGACGTATGAGGGCGTTACGTATCGCCGCCCCCCATACGCCTAACTAAAGCCAGCAGTGCAAATCCATGACTTTGGGGCGTTACGTATCGCCGTCCCCCAAAACATGCCACTACTGTCCCTGAAACTGGTGGTCTTGGGGCGTTACGTATCGTCATACCCCAAGCCACAAAACTAGAACTGGGGGTGCGGATCTATGCTACCCTCCAAGCTCTGAAACTATGGTCTAGGGGAATTACGTATCGTCGTCCCCCTATCCCTGAACTAGGATCTGGGGGCGTTACGTATCGATGTCCCCCAGTCCTCTAGATGTGCACATGTTCTCTATCCGTCAATTCCAAATTGTATCAAGTTACATACTGGGGTGGGTTTTTTCCCTCATGCCCAAAAAAAAAACATGAAATCATGCTTTAAAAACATTTTTGTCTCAAACATAACTTAAAACATAAATCTTCATGAAATAACTGTGGAAAAAATAATCTAATGCCCTAAAGCGATAAAAAAAAGTCTGTTTGCAAGAATAACAAAATCAAAATCAATTAAAAAGAGTAGTGTCCACTCATTGTTATGAAGTTTAACCGGTATTACTCGCTTGTAGAGAAAACTCTGATTCATGCGATGATCTTCAACGAATAAACTAGGTTAGGAATGGACTAAGAAATGCACTTCGGAAACAAGCTAAAATATGCTTATTCTAGTAGGCTCTATCACTCTGAGGGTATCATACTCTTAACATGATGTAATATGTACGTATAAGTTGATACAAGACTTATAAGGTAGCCTCTAACGCATACGGGTGGAATTGGAAAGGTTTAAAACTGATTTGGGCAATTTTTGATGTTCGCGTCACGACGCAAGCCATGGTGCGTCGCGACGCGCACCGTCCAGAGAGGTGCCCAAAATTTTGCCTTGCGCGTCGCGACGCGTGCAGTCCAGAAACTGATCTTCACCAATTTCCCAGAACGCGTCGTGACGCATGATGGTTCGCGTCGCGGCGTAAGGCCAAAATTTAGGCCTTATCTTCATCTTCTTATACTCAATTTAGACCAACATATCTCCCAAACATCCCACACAAGTAAATATCAACAATAAGCATCCAAAACATCCTCAACATCATTCTCAACAATAATTTACATTCAAAATTCACAAATTGGGGGTTTTCCCACAATCATCAATTTCCTATCACTACAACCATACAAACATCAATTGTTTTAACTCAATAATACTCATCAATGCTTAAATCATCAAAACATCAATATCCAAAATTTGGGTTAAAGTTTCCTTACCTCATCTTTTTTGAATTCCACCATTTCTCAAATCATTCATTAGTGCCATGCTAATCATTTATCCTTGCTTCATTTTCCTTCATTTCCTTCATATTTCTTCTTCTTCTTCTTCTTTCTCCCCTTCTTCTTCTTTCCCGCGTTTCTTCCATTCTCTTCTCATTTTAGGAACATATGAATAGTGTTTCCTTTTATACTTGGTAATTTGAGTTAAGGAAGTGTGTAGAATTTTGAAGAATTTTTGGAATTTACAAGAATGCTCTCGGGTACTATTCATTCTAATTTTTTATCTGTATTTAAATTCGAATTTTTGGAAATATATTCAACTCGAAAGTTGTAGATCTCGATCTTAGCTTTCCGAAGATATAAATTCATAAGAATTGGAGTTCGTATGAGAAAGTTATGGCCCATAAACTATGGGCTGTCCGTAGTGAAACATCGTAGAATTTCACATCAAAGTTTCGAAGAATTTACCGTTTATCCCCAAAGTCGTTTCATGAATGTACATATGCTCGAACATAATTTATGTTATATTACTCATTCCGTGATGGAACGGTACTACAGTACAACATAGTAAAGATTACCGGTCGTTACAATAATTCCAGCATTCACATCTGGACTTAGGTTGGTTATTTTATTTGTTACGCTTTTCTAAAGTTTCTTTATTTCTTTTATAATATTTTATCTTTGGTTTTATTTTTCCTTTACTGAATTTTTTATATTTTTTAATTCTTTTTTTGAAGATTTTATATATATATATATATTTTTTCCTTTTGTTTTGAACAGGAAAATTGCATCCCCATTAGGTTGGCATATTTGTCTTTTCACAGGTTATGTTTGTTTTCTGACTTTTGTATAAAAGTCTTCTTTGATAACATACACTACAAAAATTATGTCATTCAGGGTCGAAAATAATCGACCTCAAAAGTCACACGTTCGACGCAAACGACAATTAGCGTCGAATATATTAGACGCCAAAATGTGGACAAGAACGATATTTAGCATCGAAACAGAGAGGTTCGATGCTAAAAATTGTCAGTTTGCATCCAATTTATTTGGACGCTAAATAAAAGTTCCCGACGCTATAGTTCATTTATTGCGACGAAATAATTCGACGCTAAAATTAGACTTTAACGTCGAACCGAAACGACGCTAAAGTAAATTAAAAAATAATATTTGTATATTTACAGCGGCGATTTTTAAACTTTTAGCGTCGAAATATTCGACGCCAAAAACACATTTAGCGTCGAATAATTCGACGAAAATAGTTTTAAAATGT